>ML111249.1:0-73886 GCA_003697995.1 Taxidea taxus jeffersonii
GACATATCAGATAAAGGGCTAGTATCCAAAATCTATAAAGAGCTTAGCAAACTCAACACCCAAAGAACAAATAATCCAATCAAGAAATGGGCAGAGGACATGAACAGACATTTCTGCAAAGAAGACATCCAGATGGCCAACAGACACATGAAAAAGTGCTCCACATCACTGGGCATCAGGGAAATACAAATCAAAACCACAATGAGATACCACCTCACACCAGTCAGAATGGCTAAAATGAACAAGTCAGGAAATGACAGATGCTGGCGAGGATGTGGAGAAAGGGGAACCCTCCTACCCTGTTGGTGGGAATGCAAGCTGGTGCAACCACTCTGGAAAACAGCATGGAGGTTCCTCAAAAAGTTGAAAATAGAGCTACCTTATGACCCAGAAATTGCACTAATGCTTATTTACCCTAAAGATACACACGCAGTGATCCGAAGGGGCACGTGCACCTGAATGTTTATAGCAGCAATGTCCACAATAGCCACGTTATGGAAAGAACCTAGATGTCCATCAACAGATGAATGAATAAAGAAGAGGTGGTATATATATACAATGGAATACTCTGCAGCCATCAAAAGAAATGAGATCTTGCCATTTGCGACGACATGGATAGAACTAGAGGGTATTATGCTTAGCGAAATAAGTCAATTGGCGAAAGACAACTATCATATGATCTCCCTGATAAGAGGAAGTGGAGATGCAACAGGGGTAGGGGTTAAGGGGGTAGGAAAAGAGTAAATGAAACAAGATGGGATTTTGAGGTAGACAAACCAAAAGAGACTCTTAATGTCATAAAACATACTGAGGGGGGTGGGGGGGAGGGGTGTTGGGAGAGGGTGGGTTACATTATATGTTTAAATAAAAATTTAAAAAATTTGAAAAAATAAAAGATTGTATTTATTTATTTGGCAGACAGAGATCACAAGTAGGCAGAGAGGCAGGCAGAGAGAGAGGGGGAAGCAGGCTCCCTGCTGAGCAGAAAGCCCAATGCGGGGCTCGATCCCAGGACCCTGAGATCATGACCTGAGCCGAAGGCAGGCGCTTAACCCACTGAGTCATCCAGGCGCCCCTCAAATGCTATCTTTTTAGTAAGATTTCTGAAGATTCTCCACCCCAGCCCAACCCTACCACAGCCCCTGAGTATGTTACCTGATTTATTATTCTCCATAGTGTCTCTCATCTCAAGAATACTTTACATTGGAATGATTTACTTTTATTAGTGTCTGTTTCTCTGAATCAGAGGATAAGTCACAAAAAGACAAAGATTTTTTACATTTAATCCACTGCTACATCCCAGTGGCTATAGTGTGGTCTCGATAAATGTTCAACAGAGAGTGAATGGATACTTGCAAACAGAGCACTGGAGTTGATTTCATGATCCAGATGATGTGTGTTCCTCTGACAGGACTGATTTCCACAGGGTTGAGTTCAAGGGATACGTGGTATGTGTCAAGAGAAAACGACAGGGGAGTAACTGGAGGGGGTTGCACATCTCTTTCATAGAGCTAAGCCATAAAGGAGAACAGAGAAATAGGCTGGATATAGCAAGAAGAGGAATCAAGAGAGGGTGCTTGGTTTTTGTTCCTGTTGTTTGCTTGCCTTGTGACTGGGATGAGCCGTTAGAGAGTGAAAAAAGGGGCGATTTGGGAGAGGCTGAAGAGAGGGAAAATTTGCTGGAGTGATGCCTCCCCTGAAGTAGGTAGATGAGACGGGATCTTGAATATATCAAGAGTGTTTGGCCTGAGCAATGAGTAATTCATCCACATTAAAAAGAGAAAAAGCAGACATTGTACCTATTAATACAGACAGATTACTAGTGATGGGAAATTGTGGATATGTTCTTCTCGGTATCTCTCACTTCTCCCTCTGACATAGGAAGCACTTTCTAAGTCTGGATGGAAATAAAGTGTTTGATGAGAAGTCTGATAAGAGAAAGCTATGTTACAGTAACCATGTGCCGAAACAGAACAATGCTCAGAGAGCAGGATCAGCGAACTTTGGCTCTCGGGCTAACTATGGGCAACTGTCTGTTTCTGTAAACAAAGCTGTTCTGGAGCACAGCTATGGCCACTTACGTACTCCAGATAAGAAGCTGCAACAAAACCAAGACGGAATAGCCCATAAAACCTGCAGGATTCACTATGCGGTCTTTTGCTGAAAAAGTTGCCAACCCTTGTTCTAGAAAAAATGGAGTCGATTTACTGACAGCCCTGAGGGTGCATCTTAACATGGGTGAGATGGGGCGGGCTGTGTTTTTCTTCAGCCCATGTTAGGGACACGGGCTCAAAGATGGACAGATAGATGAATTAAACCAGCGCTGGCACTTTACTGTGAGAGTTTAAAGAAAACAGAAGGCAGAGGGTATGAGTTGCCAAGGGAGTGATTGCAATGAGGGACCACGTCATATAAGCTAGTTACCAAGAAGCCCGATGCCATAAGGGGAATGAGGGCTGTAAAAACTAGGAGATCAGTGGATACACAGTCCCGACGGCATGAGTAAGCAGGAAAAGCAGCAAACAGAAGCCGGAAGTGGAATGCATAAAATTTAAGATATACATGGTGTGCAGTTATGGGAAATTATGAATTTTAGAAATTGAGAGCATGGAGGGGGGCAGAACGTGGAACCACTGGTGCACAGAAAATAAGCACCGACCCTGTACGTGCTTTGTCCAGTGTTACATTAACATCTGAAGTCTCCACTTGGCTTAGTGCACACTTGTGGTTGTTACTTCAAGCACTAAGTTTATACTTTTTATATAAATCAGTAGATACTCTATTTGTGGAAATGTAGAATTACCTGATGTTCTTGGATGTTAGGTAGTGGAAATTAAGAAGTTAGGGAGAAAAAAGTCTTAAAATTAATTGTGTTGACTTGAAACAATACCGTAACATGACTTTTGTATCATTTGCACGTGTTACATTGTTGTCTCCAATCTACCAGGTGTATCCCTGACTAGGTATGATTCAGGGGGCTTGGAAAGTGTAACTATTTTTTTTAAGAGTTTATTTATTTATTTGTCAGAGAGAGAGAGTGCACAAGCAGGCAGAGTGGCAGGCAGAGGCAGAGAGAGAAGGGGGCTCCCTGCCGAGCAAGGAGCCCGATTCGGAACTCGATCCCAGGACTCCGGGATCATGACCTGAGCTGAAGGCAGCGGCTTAACCAACTGAGTCACCCAGGCACCCCAAGTGTAACTATTTTAAGACCAGGAAGGCATAATTCAGGAAGACTACTGGCTTGTTACCATTCCGTTCTCAGGCAGGACATTGCTTTGTCTCTTGAAGACCTGATCCCATGCTGTTCACAACTACTAAGAAAGATGATGAACACAGGAATCGTTGTGAATACAGTCTACGGAGAGAAAAGCGAGGGAAGCTTATTCTCGCAAAGGCTGGAGAACTTTGCGTTGTATTGTGTGGCAGTGGGGTACTATCGTTCGGCGGGAAGGTGAATGGGAGGTTAGGAAGGGGCAGCACTTTCAGTTTGTGTTAAAGTAATCTGCTGGATTATTAAATCTTTTCTTTAAATGATGTCATAATTCCTTAAAACCCATTTCTTGTTTCTGCAAATCCTCTCCTTCTATCTGGTGAAGGGCTAGGCTGCCATTGTATCTTTCACAGTTTAACTGACAAGATTGTACTATATGTGTGATACATAAGGTTTCAAGGGATTAACAGATTTCATATAGGGATTAATCAATGAAAGTGATAAAAAGATTAAAAAGACCTTAAAAAACCAAGGAACTTGCCAATTCTAAATGCTCCTTAATTGGAAGCCCAGAAGTAAATCATGTGTGTGGATGCATAAGTTAACCTTCTCCGCCCTATCAACTAACAAAGGAATGTTGAAATGAGAATGTTCTTTGTGAAACTTTGTAAATCCTTTTGAGAAATGAGTATCAATACTTTCTAGATATGCCCAAAAAAGTCCATCAAAAAAATCTGGGGCTTACCTACACCCAGTCAGCATCCTACGTGACACACACAGATGAACCCAGCTCCAGCCTTCCGGGCACTTCTTGGATCATGGCCCCTTGCAATCTACATGAAACGGATCAGAGGGGTTGACTCACAGAGTCGGATCTGTCGTGGGACACCACTGTCCCCATCAGGGTGGTCCCCAGGAGACAAAAATAATTGTTGAAACAAGAAAGAAGCAAATAGATTACACCACTTTTTAAAAACCCAGACATCGTTCCCATTTTCTAATCAGTTCAGTGATGTTGGGCAACTTCGTGGGATCGGCACCTCTCGAGCTGGGTCCTGGGCTGTTGGGGGTGGAAAGTGTGTTCTATCCCGCAAGGCTTGGAGGCCAGAGCGTTTGCTCAAGTACATGGAGTGGAGGGCAGTCAATGCTGAAGAAGAGCTGTGGTCTCAGATGTTTTTTCACTTAAAAAAAAATTTTTTTTTAATTTTGCAGCTGTTTCTTCTTAGTGTCTGTCATTTTTGGTTTTTGTACTTTTTACTTCTTTTTTTAAAAAGCTCCCCCCCGCCCACTGCAATTTACATCTCCCATTAACTCTGGACTTTTCTTTCTCCCTCTTATTCCAAATCTAATAGCAGGATTACTTGGATCTCTTCTCTTTCCTGTTGTATGCCCCATCATTTGTTTGTTTTCTTTCACTTGGTGTTTCCTTCTATGGGGGTTTCCACAGGTTAGAAATACAGCAGCTTAGATAAATTTTATTTCATTTTGGTATTTTTTCATTTAATATTTTATGTATTTCAGTGATTCATTTAATACTGAACTTAACACTTCAACTTACTGCATTTTCTACATTCTATTCAATTTATTGCATTTTTATTTTATCAATTTATAAATTTTTATCAATTTATTGCATTATTTCAACTTATCACATTTTCTTATTTCTTTTCAATTACTTTCAATGTCGGATTTTTGTGGGAAAGGGCAAAAGAATCTAAATGATCCAAGAGGTAAATTTACTTTTGCAAGAAGAAACTCAAGGTCCATGGCTTATGTAAGCCAGTAGGAAGAGGTTCACATGCGAGCTCGCTAGCAATGTTTTTATAGACTGGCCCCCAGGAACTGCAGATGATTCGATAACGGAAAACCTGGCAGGAAACGACCAGAGTGTTCTCAAGATACGATAGCTTAATTCAAGTCCTATCATACTCAGCGTATGTAAACTATGGCACAACTTAAGTGAAATATACTTTTAAAGGATATCATTCTCTTTTGTCTAAAAGGCAAAAATAATACAAAAGTCAAGTTTACTTGATCTTTGAGTGAATAAACCAGAATCTGCTATTTCTACGTTTTAACATGAGGAAGTAAACTGATCACACCCACATCAAAGCTGGCCGACACACAATTTCTTTTCAAAGTGAGTAATTTCCTCAGTCTTCACCTAAGCTTTATAATTCCCAAAAGGCTTATGTGTCAACTTATTTCTCCACAAAGCTAGGAGAGAAAAAGTTCCCAAAGGGAAATTACTTGCTTTAAAGATAAATGTGTATTTTTACAAACAGAAATGGACTTTTAAGTTTTCTAAAAATATAATTAATTATCTTACAATGATCAGCTTCTTTGAAAAATATTCTCTTGTGAAATTTTTGTTCACACTGATAATCTTCAACATATAATTCTTTATTTTCTTGTTGCTATGTGAAGAATTTCATAAACACTAAAAAGAATAAAATTGTCATTTACTAATAATTATTAAACTGTCAATAATAATTACATTCTTATTTAATAATGGGATTCTCTTGAGAGTGACTTCTTAAAACATAAGATATTTTGTCCAGATCTGTTTATAATTACTGTAGATATTTGCAACCTAAGTGCCTGACAGTTTCAGGCACTTATAATACTTAAAATAATACATAAATAATTGAAGACTAATACAATGACTTAGGCCTAGTGAAAATCAAGATTTGTATTGATCACTGTTTTACGATTTTTAAACCGCCATCACTTCTAGTTTGGCCAGAAGAAATTACAACCCAAACAAACAACGAGTCTGGAAAATATATATATTTTTCACGTAAGTGTTCTCACCTTGAAATTTCGAAGTGGACCAAGAAATCATTTTTCTTTCTGAAATTGAATTAGTCTTTTTTGTTTCTCTACTAGTTTAGGAAGCTCTAAAGAAAACACAAAACAATAGAAATTAGGCAAGGGAATAGCATTAAGTCGGGAATCGTTATGTTACCATTTTGCTAAATTAAATGACCTCCAAACTCTCATCCCTCTGCCCTCTCCCCAGCTCCCCGGCCTCCCTATGCTGCGTGTCATACACGGAATTCTCAGTTGAGTATGAGGGCAGCTCAACTGAGGTAAGAAGCATCTTAAAAAGACAGCGTCTAGTGCGTCTGGAAAGAATGCACACACATAGGAAAGAGGAATAAACAAAACAAAACCAAAAAAAAAAAAAAAGAAACCACAAAAAAACCACTGCAGAAACTAATAATAAGTACACAAAGTACACAAGTGTATTTATTCCATTTTGCAAGCACTTTGTTCTACAGTTCAAAACCGCACCACCAAGCTGTTGGCACATTTACGTACAAAACAGATTAATTGTAATGCCTGCTACAAAGCACTCTTTGTGAAAATACAAACTCTAATACCAGGAAAAAAAAAAAAAAAGCCGGAAGCATCAACATCATTACATAAGTTTAAAAGACAGTTTTAAAAATCATCACAAACCGGTAAGACACAGAACTGAAACACTATAATATAGAATTTAAAGAAGCCCATTAATACTTTCGCTCAATATCTGTAATACTGCATATATCAGAAAAAGGTTGAACCAGTAAGATCATCTACGTGTAAAAAAAAGGAAGCAAAACCCCAAATTAATTAAATTATACTACAGAATGCATAATCATGCCACAGATAACCCTAGTAATACCCCGCTACCTACTACAAGAACTTGTAAAATTACGGATGATGCATGACTAGTCGTTGTACAAAGATTGTTTCACTCATAAATTTTATTAGAAATGCACTTACACTGAGAAAAGATTTCACAATGGTCAAATCAGTGCACAATACTACCTAATTTTTATACACTGACAAAAATGTCTTGTCAGGCTACATCATTTTAAAAGACACTTTACAGCATTCTTGTAGCATTAGAAAGAATCAAAAGAAGAGTCAAGGTTAAAACAAACACCAATTTTGGTCCAGTAATACTGATTGCTTTTTTTTTTTATTCCTTTGATATAGGTACTTCTTATAAATGATTATGAATGAACATTTGGTTAAATGACTTACTTCAAATAAAAACACAGATATCTCACTACACTTGGAAGGGATACATTCTAGGGTGGCCTCTGACCACACTTTAAAAAACACTACAGGTAAACCAACATAGATTGGAAGGCTGCAAGCAAAGCTATTATATTAATGGAAGCCTTTTCGGATATATCATACACGTTGAAGGGATAGTTTACAGAGGTGCAATCCGTTAAAATCTTTTAAAGTAGGTAAAACAACTTCTGAGGGTTTACTGTGCTTATTTCTTAATCTACCACCTTCATAAAGGTAATTAATGTTCCACATTAGCATATTAAAAGCTCCAATCCAGCCGCTGCTTAAATCACAAAGAGATTATTCTCCAAGAGTTCGCAGTAGTTATTTCCATTAACATTGTCTCTACACGAAGCTTTGAAAGGTAAGTCTGGTGTCACAACCTTAAGAAGGCTACTGGCCATGCATTAGCATCACCGTTTCTACGGTCACAACATAAACATGAGTAATCAGAGAGAAATACCTTTTAAGTACATCAAGAAAAAAAAAACACAATGTTAACAAACATAAGAAGCACTTCTTTTTTTTTTTTTTAACCTACTCTTACAAATTTAGAAATTGCACCTTAGATCGATGAAAACATGAACCAGGGCCTGTCTAAAGTGGCCGCTGATCTCCAGACGGGATTTCCAGATTTCGAGAAGAGTCGTTAACGATACCATCTCTGTCTATTGTTCATAATGTACAATGGTCCCTTTCAAGGTTACCTGTAGTTAAACTAGTTACCGAAATCAAAACTAAAAAGTATAAAAAGCTATTTTTCTTTTCAAAACATAAGAAATAATGCAAAAGGTGTCTGTATTAGCACATGGGAAGCGGTTAAAAAAAATCAAATAAATGTCTGCATTTGACAATGTTAGTATCTCCAATCTGACAGCATTATTAATGAGTTTGAGAAGTTTTAAAAAAGGAAAAGGCTGGATAGGAGCTTGTAGAAGAGATGTGATCACACCAATTTAACCAATTAGGAAATGAAGTGCTAAACAGCAAGGAATGGTGGTCAGGTGATTCCTAAGTCACCCTACGCATCATTGATGAGAAGCACTTCCATTTTAGTTCTCCAAAGGTTGGGTGGTTGGATGGCCCTTCCGTAAACACCAATGCATGTGAATGGCGGGAGGGACAGGAAGGGCTTATTTATGTGTACGCGTTGAGCCGCTCTTTGGAGCGAGTGGAGTGGATGTCATGAAGCTCTTGCTCCTCCTTCGACTTGATGTCCTCGTATTTCTGCATCCGGCAGGCATCTTTCACGTAAGCCCAGTTGGCAGACAGAACCATAAGGTAGTGAACCTGAATATCAGGAAAGAAATGTTCAAATGATATGCTTATAGGATGCGTGCACTCGTAAGATGGAATCAGAACTTCTGCGGTAACAGGAACAATCAAAATCTGTTATTCCTTCTCACGTCTCCGACTACATGACAGCAGCTTCTCAACTACCTTTCTCTCAGAACCTCTTTCTCTCCTTCTTTTTCAAGTCTGGAGTAGACAAGATTGATTCTTAATCTTTATGTGATGTTCCCTGTTCATTTTGCCCTCACTTACCCAAACCAACATACTATACATCCCATGATCGTGTATCTGTGTTTTTCCGTCCGTAACAGAATATGGTCTCTTACACTGTTTGAGTCTAGACAACTTAGAATTAACAGGAGGTTATGTTATTGCCTGCCGTGCAACAGAAAGGGATCGTGGAAACCCCAAAATAAATCTGCAGATTTAATTGTCAAGTTAATTTTCCATGAGCTGAATTTTGCAGTTTCCTTTAGATTGCAAACTACAGGAGAGCAAGTATTGTGCCATATGGATCCTGTAGGTTTGCATACATTCACAGTAGCCAGAAGAGCGCATGCTTACAAAGGAAGCTTCTGATCTATCTCGAGTAACATAGTTACTCAAGTAATGAAGTTCCTGTTTGGACCTGAAAGCACTCAGCTATGAGATCACTTGTTTGTTTTTCTCCCTTTACCTCATTCCTGGTCCATAGAGAGAGATAAAGCAGTTTTCCAAATGATGGCTTGTGATGGGTGAATATGAAAGGGCAACTACATTACTTGATCTGAGTTTTAATATGAATTTATGAGTACTGTGAATATGAGTTTAATATGAATTTAATATGAATATGAAAGGGAAACTACATTACTTGATCTGAATTTTAAAGGGTGGGCAATTATTTTTTCCAAAATTTAGTAAAATAGAACACTAATAATTTGATTAGCCAAGAGTACATTGAAAGACAGGAGGTGGGATGGTTTTAGAAAAGGACAGATAGACATCATGAACAGAAAGTCAATTCTAAATGGAGACTGCTGTGATATGTTAAGGTAGTCAACAGGCAGTAAGAAAAAAAAATGACAATTTTGACATGGCAGTATGGGAAAAGATGCATACCAATAAGAATACCAGTAAGAATTTTCAGAATGCTCTGTTTCCTCTGAAATTCTGCATTTTGTGTAGTGGAAATCGTAAGCCACAGGCAAGCAAGAGCTGTGAGCTGTACTCTGGTCCTCTGTCACTTTCATGGTGACGGCTTCATCACCACATACATGAGGACTGAACAGAGGCTACAGACGTGACCAAGTTCACGTGGGACCGTGCTGCGTTGCTCGGAAGACATCAAGTGCTGTGGAGAGTGTCTGGCAAGTAGTGCATACTCAAAAGACGTTTCACACGAATGAATATATTTTGAGATTATAAAAACCTTCCTTTTAAGCCTGAAAATATATAACCCCTACATTATTATTAAATAAGTCTGAGTGAAGTACTGAAAAGAGCTTCAGCGTCATTCTAGTTCAGAAATAGGCACTTTCCAGTCGTGTTCAGACATTTCCTCTGGCCTTAGGGGACACCAGCTGCCAGGCTCTGGCTGTCCCTCGGCGGGTGGACAGCGGTCCCCGGAACCTGGCATAAAGCCAAGCAGACCCCTTCTGTCTTCGTCTACAGAACTTTCTAATGCCTTCGAAAAATCAAATGGAGTAGATTACATTAGTCTTAGTACAAATTCTTACCATCTTTGCCTTAAATTGCAGATGACGTTTTAAATATTTTGGTAGAGAAGGATTCATCTCAATTTTCTCATCTCTAATATGGACGTAATGATGGTAGTGTACTTCGAGTGCTGAAGGAGTTGGGGATAAGTTAACGACAGTGGCTATATTATGACTGCTGAATGTATTTGTGTGCTTCACCATTTGGCAGTGCTCTCAACAGAGCAAGGCTTAAAGAAATATGAACAAATAACAGTACTATTGGAACTAATATTAGTACCAAGGGAAGAAGCAGTAACTATTGTTATATTCGCCCTTCTCCTAAAATCGTAACCAGAGCTAATGAATGGGAAATACCGATGCCAATCAGTAAGTAGTTAGATGTTATTTATTTCTGAAGGAATTTATGCTATGCATTTATTTAGATAGCCAAAAGGATGCTAGTACTTAAGAATAATATTCTGAACTCTTGCAGTTTGAAATAAAATTTATTTATAACTTAGTATCTGAGTTTATGCAAAGCACAGATTCCTTAAGAAATACACAGCATCTGAATTTCTATTATCTTAAGATCTTTTTGATAATAGAATCATTTCAGAGTAAGCATTTCTGGGGACATTTAAGTATATTATTCATTTACACAAGTACTTTTTACTAGTGTATGTCTAATGGTACGCATTCTTACAGTTTTACATGTAGCGAATGTGTACAGTTTTACACACACACGTAGCGAATGTGAACACATGCTTTATCACACACCTCTTTATAAAAAGTTCTTTGATAGACCTCTTATACACGAGAGTGTGTTGCCTGAATAAACAAACACAAGTCCCTAACAATTACCCATCGCATGGGAATGTGTGTATGAACAGATGCTTCCTCTTGTCTCAAGGCTGGGACCTTGGGACCACGAGAGCTTGGACCATCACTGCCCAGAACATGACCTGCTTCTCCAGGGCGAATCTTAGCACTGATTTTAGGCTGAGACTATAAAGCCCTTGCTTATTGCCTTATTGTGACCCCTCCAATTAATTAGCCACCATGATCTTATTAAGCTCCTCATTCTGAAATAAAATTCCTATGTACAGGCTTATACGCTCAACCTGGAATGCTGAGCAATGAGCGTGATACTAAATTAATAAAATATCTGAAAACTCAGACAGTGTATTGGCACCATAAGGGAAGGAATTAAATAAACCCAAATTAATTCATCATCTTTGCATACTGAATTGGCTGTATTTGTGAGGTTACTGGGAACATTCTAGAGCTCTCTACTACTTTACTTTTGTATTATTATTTTGTACACTACGGCAGATGTTGGCTGCGAAAACTTTTACTGATGCTCCGAGTGTTTGCCCCTTTTGGTCTCTGCGCGTCCAGCAGCAAACTGTACCAAGGAAGAGACAGAATCTGGAACATTGTAGGTCCTCAACACTCAGTAAAAGCCTGGCTTGAAAAACGTGTTCTTACCATTTCTGAACAAATGTAGATATCAAAGAAATAAAAGGAAACTCTTGATATCTGTGTTAAGAAGAATAAATCAATCTTTTTTCCATAAGTGACTCCATATGGCTTTTTTTTTTTTTTTAAGATTTTATTTATTTATCAGTTAGAGAGAGAGAGAGAGCGAGCACAGGCAGACAGAGAGGCAGGCAGAGGCAGAGGGAGAAGCAGGCTCCCTGCCGAGCAAGGAGCCCAATGTGGGACTCGATCCCAGGACGCTGGGATCATGACCTGAGCCGAAGGCAGCCGCTCAACCAACTGAGCCACCCAGGCGTCCCTCCATATGGCTTTTTTTTAAAAAAATATTTTATTTATTTATTTTGTCAGACAGAGAGAGAGCGCAGGAGCGAGCACAGGCAGACAGAGAGGCAGGCAGAGGCAGACGGAGAAGCAGGCTCATTGCTGAGCAAGGAGCCCGATGTGGGACTCGATCCCAGGACACTGGGATCATGACCTGAGCCAAAGGCAGTCACTTAACCAACTGAGCCACCCAGGCATCCCTCCATATGGCTTTTTTATGTCCTTAAATCAGGAGGAGAAAAGGAAGTTAAGGGACTGATGAGATCACCTAGAATATTACACTGATACGGACCTATATGGTCCAGAGATGATCTGTTATGTTAGTAGGGACCTAATATCTGTGACACAGATGAATTTACTTTTGTTAATGTTACCAATATGACCGAGTATTCTAATCCTTAAACTGCTTCCCAAATATTACCTCTAATGTAACAATAATGTTTTTTCAGGTTAAGCTTTGTTTTTCACTTACTTATTTGCCCACTGTTCCCTGTTCCTCCTACCTCCCCTTTCTTACTGATATTAAAATAAATAGGATTTCTATGGACTTCAGGATTGGGTTTTAAAAGCGCATCGCAACAAGTAAATCGCTTTGTCCTTTGAATCGAAAAACCAAGCCCCAGAGCACAAGGTCTTACCATAGCAATAACTGCGGCCCCAGCCCCAGCAAGTGCCACAATGAACAAGTGGAAGGTCATGTTCAGCTGCAAAGGAAACCACAGAGAATCAAAACACGTGTCGAGTCACAAGCAGAAGAGAGATCCGGACTGCTGCCGCCTTACGCCTAAGAACTTCGTACATCTTTAACAAAAGTGCACTTAGGATACATCCTTAGCTCAATCTTTTCTCCTGCAAATTATTTAAGGCTTTGCAACTGCATCATTTTACTATACTTTATTACAAAGATGAGATCGTCATTAGTAACGATGGTCTTCAGTAATATTTTAACTATGTAAGTCTACACTATCTTTTTAAAATGTAACAGTAAAATGTTCAACTTTTGTGAACATGATAGTTTCTAGAAAATATATATTTGTTATAATTTTTATTGAAATAGAGCCTCTCACTCGTATTTATTCTCCAGTCCCCCGCCCCTTACTAACATCACTGTAAGTAAAATTGCTCCTTTGGTGAAAAGGGGAAAATTCAATAGATTTTTAATTATGTCTTCTTCAGCTACCAAAATGAAGCTAAAATTCAGACAAGAGAAACAGCTTTAAAAACATTTACCTCAGTGGACTCACACATCCTCAGGAAATTCTCAGAGACGGTGCAAATTTTCTTTTCCTCTCCAATTGTCACAATCCCTACATGTAGAAAATTATAGCTTAGTTTATAAATGTTTTCAAGAGACCAGAGGGAGAAAAAAAATCTTATGCTGATAAAAACTACGAAAGTTCCATTTTATGCTGCAGTATAATGAAAACATTCTCAGCTTTTATACCTAGATAGTAAGTATAACCAGGATTATGAATGGAGATCAAAACTATTTAGTCCTCAAACTATTTACAACATTTTCCATCTGGATTCAACTGGACCCAGCCCCAGAACCTCCAGATTCAGTCGTGGCCAGTTGGGTGGTTTGGTCTGTTCATGCAATGGTGCGGCATCACAGTTACTCTGATAACTATGGCCCAGACTAAGCTGAAGTGTGGATCCAGCTTCATTCCGCTGGTACAAAGCTTCTGTTTGTCTATAAAAGCATATCACCCAAAGGAGTGATTTTTCTCTGCTAATATCGAAAACAATGTTATCAGTAGGAAAAAAATTTTAAAAACCCTGTAATTTCGCTCACATTTTCCCGTCCTCCAGTTGGCTTACAGACCAACGGCATCAGAATCACCTGGGGAATGTTCAAAAATGTGTATTTCTGGACCCCACCACAGAAATGTGAATCAGAAACCGGAGTGTTTACCAGGAGGACCGCATCTTTAACAAGCACTTCAGTGCTACATTGCCACGGATCTCATTTTACAGAAAAGTGATCCGGGTTAGCCTCGAAGGGGCCCTGAATTTTGTTTTGAGAACTACTGAAGCATTAAACACATATCCATAAAGGGGGAAAAAACCCCACAAGTTCGGGATGAACTCTTCCCTAAGCTTTTAGCACTGCTGTCTCCTTATTTAACATTAATACGTGTATCTCTTCACATCTTCCGGCTTTGGGGGACACGGCCACCAGCTCTCACTCTGGATGGAGGTGCTGCCATTCTGCCCTGACCCAGTTTGTGTGATTATTTCTGTTTTAAAAAGTGATCTGCTTGCAGTTCATCGAATGCAGACATGCTTCTCTGGGACCTTTCTTTTCTGCCAAGATGACATGGGGGGGTGGATAAGAAGCCCCTAAGACGCGTCTCATAAACCACCATCATTGAGAGAGCTTCCCGGGAGAGGCCGCGCTCCTGCAGGCTGTTTCACTGCCGACGTCATTCATGGGTCAGGCTGTGCACACACCTCCCCTCCTCACCTGCGTCTTTGTTGACCTTTGCAGCCCAGCTCCTTCAAAGCATTAACTACGTACGCTGTCTGCCATTCCCTTCTTTTCCTTTCTGCCTGAACTTCTGCCTCGTCGCTCCATGGAAATCAGCCATGACCGCCCCATGAACAAAAGCAAAGATAAATTCTCCGCTCTTCTCCTGGGCGACTGGCGGGGCTGAAGGCAGCGGCTGCCTCCCCCTCCTTCATGCTCGTCTTCTCTATGTCCCCAAATCTACAGATTCTTGTTTTCAGGTTTTGACTCTCACAGGTCGCCTCCCTCCAGGGCCTCGTTCACGGGGGCTCTCTGCGTGCACACCTGTCATCTTTGTCCCCTGCCCATCTCACTCTCAGAGCTCGCTGCAAATTATCAACAGCCCCTCCCTCCATTCAGCCAGCCGTGTGCCTCCCTCCCGAAGTCAAGACTCATATACCCTATTTTTTACCCTTGACAACTCTGTTTAGATTCCTAATAAGTCTCTACAACATCTTCAAAAGTGAACTCTGGTCTCCCTTGCCTGCCTCCCCCCCAGCAAGCTCTTGTAGGCTTCCCACTCACGTGACCGCGAGGCAGTCTTCCCCGTGGCCCTGGCGACGACTGCATTCCTCCTTCATCCTCTTTTTCTCTCAAACCCACATGCCCATCTATCCAGACGTTCTGCAGCCCCAATCTTCAAAGTACAGTCAGCACCAGACCACTCCTCCCCATTTCTCTCGCCACTAACCCACCTGAGCCTCCCTCGGTCGCCTCAGGGCTAGGACAAGAGTGCAAACTGGCTTCCCTCCTTCTCCTCTTGGGACAGTCCATTCTCCATATGGCAGCCAGAGCGATTCTTCCACAAGGTAAGGGAGATGCTGCGTCTCTTCGGCCCAAACCCACAAATATCCTCTACTCTCTTCAGAACAAAAGTCTCTAAATGGATGACGTCCCACCACGCACTTAGCACGGCGTTCCACGACTCTCAGACTCCATCCCAACCCATCTCTCCTGTTTTCTCATTCTGCTTCGGCCACATTGGCCTCTCTGGGGTTTGCTGAAAATGCCAGGCATGGAGCTGCTTTGGTAACTTTGCCTGGATCTTCCCTCCGCTATGAATATCCCCGCAACCCTCATATCCATCCAATAATGGATCTTTGGTGAAGCCTTCCTCCATCAGCTTTAAAATACTGTAACCCAGCCCTTCCACTCGGCCTCCAGTACTCCTGACGCAAAATGCATCTGTATGTAACACGCTGGTGATACAGATACCATATACCACAAACAGACATACTGCAAGTTAATTATCGTCTGTCAGTCCACATCTGCGTCACAGGAAACTATGAACATGAGAAGGTGTCCATAAGCTATGCTGCCGTGCAAACCCAAAACCTTGATTATTTGGATTCGCGGGTCTCTGTCAATGACGGGCCAAACTGGCCTAACCCCCAAGAAGCAAACTTTCAGATTTACTCGTTTTTCTAAAGAGTGAGTACATTTACACATATTTATTGCACTCAGTGTAGAAGAGTCCTCCACTGAAATATACACAATGACATTTCCGCTTTCTTAAAAACAAGCAACAAGTTAGGATTGTACAAGGGAAGCAGCAGGAATGCGTGGCAAGGAAGGCGAACAGTACGGATTTCATGTGTCAGAGGTGCAGCCACGAGCTTTGTCTATAGCTTGTTGTTATTGTTTCTTAATGTCCTTTAAGCTGGTTAAACTGAAGTAATATATTTCTGGCTTTCTAAGAACTGGTTGTGTCCGAACTAGGAAAAACTTGCATCCTGTGCACAGTTCCTATTACTTCCCCCATTAAGGCAATAAAAAGCCTCTTGGAGGTTTCTGGGCGGTCGAAGCACCACTGCTCCAGGCATAAACCCTTAGGGAGGAAACTGCAAGCCAGAGGGGGAGGTAAGCAGAAGGAGCAAGTGTAATGACACTACGAACCCTTACGGGGTGTTAGGAAATTAATTCCCTACTTGGAAATATAAATGGTGAATTTCCAAGTAATTTACCATTTACATTACTAATCTTAAAGATGATAGAATGCCTGAAGTATCTTTTCCCAGCTTCTCTAGTCTACCCACAGTCCTAGGCTCCTTGCCCCTTTTGTCCATCCTCAAAGTGAGGCATCTCTCTGAGTAAAATGTGCATTTCTTCCGAGGTCACCTCCCTCTGGCTTCTTCTCTTCTGCCTCTTCCACTCTTAAGGGCCCCTGTGATTACATGAGGCCCACCTGGATCATCCAGGATAATAACCCCATTTTTAGGTCAGTTGATTAGTAACCTTAATTCCACTGATAACCTAATTCCCCTTTGACAGGTAGCCTAATGCAGGAATGCCTATGCAGGGGAATGGATTAGACAAGAAAAATGTAGCCAAGATTTTACCAAATAAATTCTTGAATTATTTAACAGAAGTGAGTATGGTTCACTGATCAGCAATGACACATGGCTAAACACACAAGTCTTCCTATTCGCAGCATACATATCTAGTTTCTATATTAACATAAAATGTCCTTCTGAACAGAGTAGATTAAAGTCAAAAACGCTATTGACTGATAGCTTCAACTCTGTCCTCGGTTCCATCTTGTGCAAACAATGCAATGTTCCTACGTCATGGGGGTCTTCTCTAGAAAAAGCTTGATGGGCCAGGTCCATGATCTAAGTGTTTGTCAAATTTTCATTTATTTTACTTTTTTGACGTGGAGATTTTTGTCTTTCAAAATTGAGCAGCGCTGACACATAACAGAAGCTAAATAAATATGTATTGAAATGAAATTTTACCTAGAAGGGCTGTATGGAAATCAGATAAAAGCAAGCTGCTCCTGCTACAATGTGTGGATTTGCTGGACGAGAGGAGGGCTGGTTAGAAGGCTAAAAGAGCCCCACCCAGAGTCCACCTGGTCTGGCCCAATCTCTCCCTATGGTTGGCAAGAGGGCGTTTCATTGAATCATCGGATTTTAACAAAGCACAGTTTTAAATTCTGGATTAGATGATATTATTGGCGTGTATGCGGGGGATCAGTTTAACATTTTCTGACACAAATTTACTAAGACAAACCCTTCATACATTCAATGTCATTAAATTGCTGTGCCTGTCATTGAAGGACAACAGAAATAATTTTGAAAGCATTAAAAAATTAAAATTGCTAGTCAAATTATTTCATGACTCATTTTGAAATATGGCAAACCCTAATGGGACAAAGCACCTTCAAGGTCCCCGACTGTGTGAGCTGCATGATGGCTGTGCTCCCCATCAGATCGGTAGGACGTGGACAGATTTATCACATGCAGGGGAATGAACAGGGACATGCAAGTAGGGAAGAAGCAGACATCCCAGCCGTTACATGACCAGAGTTCCCATGGTGCAGTTCAAAGACCTTGATCGCCTAAAGGCAAAGATACCGTCTAGATGTAAGGAGGCAACTTTGCAAAATAAGGGAAATTGCTTTATAGCATGTTCTTCTCTACCCAATCACTGTTTGATGACGTTAGTAAATGTCTATACTGATCATAATCCAGACCTGGGGGGGAGTGTCCTTTTCTATGCCCATGCCCCTTGATAAATTGATTGTGCCGTACATCCAGGATTCTTATTAAGTACGTATAATCTGGAAGGCAAATAAATGTCATTCAGGCAGTAGATTCATATTAAGGGCAAACAGAAAAAATTAGGATGTGATGTAAAAGGTTGCATGACGTCTGAAAAGTGCCCTCTTGTCCACATCATGGAGAAAAGTTAAATTAGAATAAATCTTGATAACTATGTTGTAAACGGTGCTAAGGTTCAAAGGGAGGCTTTAATCCCAGTCATCGTTTACACCTATTATAAGTGTGTCCCATACAATATGGGGACAGACTGTACTAAAAAAGTGCTTGTTTATCTGAAATTGGAACTTCACTAGGTGGCTCGTATTTTAGCTGACAACCGTGTCTGAGAGACCAGTGGCCTCTCTTCGAATTTCCACTCTTCAGATCAGCGGAACAGCAGGAAGACATGGAGAGGGGGAGGGACTGAAGTCAGAGCCATGTTTTCTAAATAGCTGTTCTCTCATGACCTCCGACAGCTGTTGCGGACACCTTCCCTTCCTGTGCGTATGTGGGACATGATTCCAGGACTGAAACCTCTCCAGGGGGAAGAGCTGCCCATATTCCCTCTGTGGTCTTCTCACCAAGAACTTCATCCTCATCAAAGAGGATAATAATAGTGTCCACCATACAGAATCCTGCCTCTGTGAGTAAGACTATAGCCTTCTTGGCCATCACTCATGTCCCTGCCTACAACTCATTCAACCCGCCTGTGTCATTTATAAAAAGGATAACAGTAGGGTCCACCATACAGAACTGTTGTAAGCATCAAACAAGTCAACACGGACAAGACAATTAGAATCGGGTCGGTGTATCACAAGCCCACAGTGAGCCCTAAACAAAAGTAACCAAAGCGGGCTGTTGATTGGTTTAATGTTCTTGGATTCTATTATTATAAAATGCTAAGTTTTTCTGCCTTATTCTGGAAGCCAGTGAAATACGTACTTCTTGGGTGATGTTCACACTAGACTTCACAAACTGTATAGCTCGTCATGGGAGACTAAGAGGAGATACAAGCATCACAGCAAGTCTGGACAAGTGCAAAGGAGTCGGGACACAGACATCACAATTTCATATGCCGATTCCAGGAAATCCAACCTGATGGTCTGTTCAAACACACACGTGAACAGATTCATGCTGGGAGACCAACCTCCAATCACTCTCCAAGTCCTATGTATTTTAATTTAAAAAAGGATGTCTTGGAAGTGAAAACTCTGATACATTTCTCATCAAGTCACAATGGTTCCAACGTCAGCGGCAATGTTTCAGACGCCGTCACCGAGGTCAAACAGCGCGAGGCCTGGCTTAAGTTAGAGGTCTACCTACCAAACTGACGAAGGTCCAGGCAGAGATTGGCTCCCTCCACTAAGGTGGTGTTTCGGCAAATGGTCCACAGATTGAAATACATGTAGACGGGCAGAGAGGTGAAAGCCGTGACTCCCAGCCAAGCCAGCATGAAAAGGTACGTCAGCATGATAAACTGCAACAGAGAAAAAGTTGAGAGAGAAAACATGTCATCTGCTGGGAAGGAAGAATGTTGCAACTAAGTCACAAAATCCAATTGGAAGTGTGAAGTGTCCTCGTGCACAGCGCGTGATCACGACACTGCACGAAGTGCACCGGGAAGCTGGGAGATGCTGAAGAACATGGGTTATTCCAGCAGGAAGAACCTGCTGGAAACCCTCCTCACGGCAGAGGTGCCCGGCAACAAAGGAAGAAAGAACCCGTCTGCATCGTAATGTCTGTTCACTCATGTATTTGTCTCAAAAATCTCACCTCACTTCTTTATTTTTTTCTTAGACTTTAGAAAACAGTAACTGGTCTATTTACAGGGGATTCTGCAAAGTTCAAACGTTGTCGATAAATTTATGTTACAACTAAATGAGGACCATCCGTACCATAAACGTGGAAGCTACGCAGTCAGGTTCACATTTAATGCTGTAAGTGTGGTAATTCTCAAGTCAGTTTAGTATTAATGATAAAAGTGTGTGCTTCTCCTTTTCAGTGATTTCTGTAAACTTTTACCTCTGAAGTCTTCTTTCATGAAGTCTGATTTTATTTTCGCTATAGAAACATAGTTAAATGTGATTTTAAGATTGAAAATAAAGAGGCGCCTGGGTGGCTCAGTGTGTTAAAGCCTCTGCCTTCAGCTCAGGTCATGATCCCAGGGTCCTGGGATCGAGCCCTGCATCGGGCTCTCTGCTCAGCAGGGAGCCTGTTTCCCCCTCTCTGTCTCTGCCTGCCTCTCTGCATACTTGTGATCTCTGTCAAATAAATAAATAAAATCTTAAAAAAAAAAGATTGAAAATAAAGCGTTTTTTTTTTTTTGGCTTGTTTCAGAAATATTTTTAGTATTTATAAAATGAAGAAAAAGGCTGTTTATGTGCCCAGATACAACTGAATAAGAGACTTAGTTTCAGCATCAGTTAAATGGATTTTTAGCTCAAGCATGACTTAGATGCTGACTAAAAAGACAGATGCATGCATTGGTAGATAGATGAAGAGCTGGTAAGACACAGATGTATTCATGTCACTTCGCATTCCTTATCAACAATTTAATCCATGTCATCTACATATAAAATTGTCTCCATAAATACACACCTTGAACGGCCTAAGCTAACACTTGCATTAACAACTGTATTTCAGAGGTAACTGAAAAAGAACAGGTGTAGTCACAATGCCCTGAGGTTTAAGCTCAGGCTTGAATGTACCCATTGATACAGTTGATTATATTTCTCAGTGCAAGTTATGTGTCACTGGATTCATTAGCATGTTTCCCACGATCATAGGAATAATTTATTATATGAAGTGCCCTCATAGGTAAACACTAACTGGAAACAGAATGATAGGCAGAGAGCCTCACGGGAGTTGCCCCAGTATTCTGTACCATGGCATTTTTTAATTTAATGTAATTTTTAATTTAAATTCAATTTAATTAATATATAATGTATTACTAGTTACAGAGGTAGAATTAGTGATTCATCAGTGTGTACAACACCCAGTGCTCATTACAACACGTGCCTTCCTAATGCCCATCATTAGGCATTACCTAATACCCCATTCCTTGCACCTGCCTCACCTCCAGCAACCCTCAGTTTGTTTCCTAGAGTTAAGAGTCTCTTATGGTTTGTCCTCCTCTCTGTTTTCATCTTATTTCTCCTTCCCTTACCCTATGTCACATGGCATTAATGAATCATACTCATATATCACAGACCAAAATCAAGATAATCCCTGAAAAGTAGCTAAAGAAGAAAATCACTACTGTAGGAATTGTTCTGCTACAATACCTGGCTCTTGTCATTTGAACCCTGCATCTGTGAGTGAGACTATAGCTTTCCTGGCCATCACTCATGTCCCTGCCTGCAGGATTAGCAAGTCCTCTTCCAGCAAAACACAGAAAACAAGAAAGAAGACAAGAGCCAGGAGAGAGTTTTTAGAACTACATTCTTGCCCACTCTTCAATGGTTGATTCATACATTGATTCATTCTTTCAACCCACAAATACTAGGTTAGCCACCATCGTGCATTGGTTCGTGCTCTATGCCTGGTGATGCACGGGTGGGGAAGTCAGTTTTCGGACTGCAAAGAACTCCCCGCTTGGTGGGCCTCGTGCTCCTACAGCGAGACACCCTCGCAGGTAACTCACATACAGTACGCTCTCTCACCTTCAGCTTCGTTGTTCATGATTATATTTGTACATGTCCCCCAAAGGGACACAATTTTACTTCCCTTTCTCCCAACCCAACTACCCTTAACTGTATCTGCAAATCAAAACTGGAAGTTGGAAAGAGATGCGTTCTTTTGGCATATGCTCTTCTGCGTGTACCCGGCAATGATTTGAAGTTGCGTCCTGAGAGAGATCCACTCTGAATTTTATAACTCCTCCTTCCCTCTTTATCTTTGTACATAGCATATTTTGAGTTTGTGCGCCTTACAGTATGACTTATTTTAAAAGTGGCATCTTCTGAAAGATTTCCTATTGATTGTGCTTATTTACATAATCAGACTCAGAACATGGAATGACCAGCACATATGAACATAAGTATAAGGGTGAAATTGTATTTTTTAAGATTTATTTATTTATGTATTTATTTGAGAGAGAGAGAGCACACACCTGAGCTAGTGGGGAGAGGGGGCGGGGAGGAGGGAGAGAGAATCTGAAGCAGACTCCAGGGTCAGCATGGAGCCTAACGTGGGGTTCGATCCCACGACTGCAAGATCACGACCTGAGCTGAAACCAAGAGTTGGATGCTCAACTGACTGAGCCACCCAGGTGCCTCTGAAATTGTATTTTTAATCCTTTGAACATAGTCTATTAGCTCATACAGCAGTAGGATTCTTTTTGAAAGTGTCTGAATCGTAGTCTTTGTACACCAAAAGCTAAGTTTCTACAGACACCTAGTTCCCTTCTGGGTTTCAAAGGTACCTTCTCGAAGACTTCTGAAGAGAAACACGAGTATATTCAGGCTTAACTTGAACACCTCAAGTCACATTTTCAAAATGATAATACAGAATAAAATAAATACACGGAATGAAAGTAAATCTCGATTCAACTCAATTAATTCCTTTGGTGATGTGTGACAGAGAGACTTTATGGTTTCGGTGAAATCTCCAACAAGTGAAACTCAATAATTCTCACACTTCGGGAAGATGGCAAACCTGGTGTCAATGTGATGTTAGAGCTTGTGTGTCTTTATTAAAGTTGTGTTGTGATTAATACAGATATTACTGGGAGTGATTTATGCAACAAAGAAGAAAAGGGCCAAGATAAAGCCAATGAGACCTGAGATCAAACCCGTCTCCTATAATCTGGCAAGTGTCATAGGACTTCAGATACACAGAACATAATTAAACACACACTTTTTAATACCATTGCTTCATTTCCTCCCAAATCTGACTTCCTGTTAGTCCCTACTCTTCAGTACTATTGGTTGGAGAGTTTGGAGAGCCAGCATCTGTTCTGGCAATGTCCTTGAACTGAGATCTGGCAGACATATTTATACCTTTTTGTCCAAGATGAAACAAAGCCTGGTCTAAAAATATTAGAAAATAAAACCTGTTAAATATTAACTTCTTTAAATCACTGGAGAACTGGAGGAAATGTCTTTTTTTTTTTTAAGATTTTATTTATTTATTTGACAGAGAAAGACACTGCGAGAGAGGGAACACAAGCAGGGGGAGTGGGAGAAGGAGAAGCACGCCTCTCACTGAGCAGGGAGCCCGATGCAGGGCTCGATCCCAGGACTCCGGGATCATGACCTGAGCCGAAGGCAGATGCCCAACAACTGAGCCATCCAGGTTCCCCCAAGGAAATGTCCTTTACTGGCCATTTACTCTTTTAATAGAATTATCAAAGTTTATATCACTTTTAGATTTTTTTGTGTGTTGCTCAACAAATACTTCATGAGGGCTCAAGATGTGTAAAAGTATGTCTGAGGATTTCAGTCAGAGAAAGCAAGAAACACTTCCCCCTTGTTTTTCTCATCAGAGGAAATACAAATATTCCGTGTGGAACTCTAGAGAGTATCTGGTCTTAAAACACACTTGATTGCCTACGATAAGCACTTTGTGTGACTCTACCAGAGAGAAAGGGAAGTATTTCTTGGGTAATCTTTATTCTTCTCTTTTCTGGAATTGGAATGAAGGAAATCAACAGAGGAAGCTCCCCGGGCAGTGTGGCTGCTGGCTCAGAATTCCTCTGTGGTCATGGCCTGATGCACCCACCCTAGGTGAGAGAGGTCTGCTAAACCTCCAGGCATCGATCAGCATGCTCCCCCTCCCAGTACCCACTCACTTCTGACACTGCTCCCCTGTGGAGCTGATGAAAGTCATTTTCCATTCTTGGCCATTTTCCAGCCTTCGCCTCTATTCTGTAAGTGGGTAGAGACTGACCACTTTATCAAGCACCAACATGCCACTCACTGTGTCCCTAACCTAAATGCCACATTTATTTAGCAATAAAGGGCGATTTATAGCACATTGATTAAAGGCACAGGCTTTGGAGCTGGACGGAGTCTGGCTGCTCGTTATGCTGCTGTGTTGATGCCTTTGTGAAATGAGAATATCTGCTAAATCGCTCTTCTGTGATTTAGTGAGGCTGGACGGAAGTAGCACATAAAATCGTTTAGCAGAGAATCGGGCTCGTAAGAAGCACAGACAAAATATTAGCTATTTTTATGCAAGACAGCATTATTGTGATTACTGCCACGTCTATAAAAATATATGCTTTGGCTGAGTGATAGGACTGTACAGAATAAGGGAATTAGATTTCCTTTCACGTGTGGAGAAAGTAAAAAGAAGTTCTTGAGTCTGGGAAAGTTACTCAAGGCGGGCTCCCACTTGAGACGAGAAAGGCTCTAAAAAGCTTGGAAACCACCCCAAAACTGAAGAAATCTTGTTAATGGAACTCGTTGGAGAAAAAAAAAAAAGCCCTCTTTATTAACATTTTCATTATTTGCAATTGTAGATCCAAGGCTAATTTATAGTCTCGAGAACAACGAACATGATACAGCAGCGTGAAGCGCACTGCTTTGGATGGCTAAAAGCCACTCGGAAGTCCCTAGGAGGGTAATCAGATGCCTCTGACTACATCCCTTCTGTCTTGGTTTTCTTTCTGTCCCAGGGGATTTCTCAAAAGCTTTTGAAGGTGCTGTTCCCTATAGAATGGGACCTATAATTCAATAGGTTTAGATTCAAAGTAGACTGAACACTTCGGGCTCTGTAACTACTGCTACTTTATGGGGCGATGGAAGGCGTGACTTTGGAAACCACTGCAGGGACTCACACTTGCTTTCTTCGGCAAGCTGCAGTGCCCGAGCCATTTAACAGAGCTCAGTGCTAACAGAGGAACTCTTCGCTGTGAAAAAGTATTTTCATGATTACTGATTCATGTTTTGTTCTAAGAAAGGCACAGAAGACCTTACTTTTGAATTTTGAGCACAAACCTGTTACATTTCAGGGAATAGAAGTTCGTGGTCACAAAATTATCCAAATTAAACAAGCTAAAAATATAATTCTCTCTTCCTATGTAATGTTTTATCTTGGGATCTGATAATTACTCAAATTGAAGAATTATTCCAAATGATCAAGTGTAGGGACGCCTGGGTGGCTCAATCGGTTAGGCGTCCGCCTTTGGCTCAGGTCATGATCTTGGGGTCCTGGGAGTGGCCCCGAACTAGGCTCCCTGCTCAGCAGAGGGTCTGCTTCTCCTTCTCTCTCTGAACCTCTTCCTCGCTTGTGCTGTCTCTCCCTCTGCCTCAAATAAATTAAAAAAAAAAAAAAAAAGATCAAGCATAATCCTAGGTAACAAAAAAATGTATGTAATAAAATATTTCATAATTATCATGTTTATTTCTTGCTTTTCATTGCTAGTACTGTGACAGATACATATTCTGTCATCTGAGCATTCATAATAACTAATAAGTATATAATTATAATTATTATAAATAATATATAATAATACGTAATTAATAAGTTACTTTTCTTTTTAACTGAGGAATAATGGACAGATTACATTATTACAGAGTACATTAGTTTCAGGTGTATCACCTAGTGATTCAATATTTACCTACACTGCGAAATTATCGCCACAATCAGTAAGTCTGGGTAACATCTGTCTGTCACCATAACATGTCACAAAATTTTTTTCTTGCCATGGAAATTTTAAGACCTACTCTCTTAGCAACTTTAAAATATGCAATGCTGTGTCATGAGCTATAGTCACCAGGCAGACAGAAATAGCTCAGAGCCCAGATGCGCCGTGACGAAACGGCGGACCAGTAGACATTAGTCGGGAGTACAGCCTCTGATAGTGTTTTCAACCCTGGCCACACAGGGGGAGCATCTGGCAGCTGGGAGAGAGACTGATACTCAGGTCTGCCCATGCAGATCGCATCTACATCTCTGTATTTTTAAATGCTTATTTATGTATTTAAGAAGAAAGAAAGGGAGAGAAAGCGAGAGTGGAGAGGGAGAGAAGCTTCCAGCAGACGCCTGCTGAGCCCAGGGCGGATGCGGGGCTAGATCCCACGACCCAGGAGATCACGGTCTGAGCTGAAATCAAGAGCTGGATGCTTAAGCAGCTGAGCCACCCAGGTGCCCCCGAGTCTACCTCTAGTTTAACAACCTCTGCAGGCGATTCTAATGGAACCACGGCGCTACTGGAATCAGTAAAGCTCTCGGGGGAGCAGAGGGCGTCAGGACTTCGCTGACAGTCATCTTTAGGCTCTTCAGGGGACCGAGTCTGAAGTAAGAAAGGGGGAAGTCGGGATGATTTGCCAGAAATTTATGCCAGTGCCAGCCAAACGCATGGAGGCGTGAGGCGTTGGACATGAACCGACTTTCTAAACCAGGACTTCTCAAATTCGGCACCATGGAAAGTGGGGGCCAGCAAATTCCTTGTTACGGGCCTGTCCTGCACACGGCTGCGGGCCACCATGCCGGTGACGCAGCCACTGCTTCTCAAGAAGCTCAGGGAGGAAAACAGCCCCTGGTTGAGAACGACAATTCTAACACAAAACAATACCGAGTCGAAGAAAAGCAGACTAATACCTGGACATGCATCACCACACATGCAAAACGGAGCAGCACTAACAATACCGAACTCAGAAGGCTCCAGAAAGCATGCCCTGTAAAGTTTACTGCAGAAAAAACTTATGTCATTTATTATGTAAACTGGCTTGAAAATATGCAATCATCATCATCTTCTTTGTCATCATTATGGCCCCAAACTACCTAGGCACAAGCAGTGATAAGGAAATTGTTCTGAAAATGATTGGCTACGTGTAGAGCAGCTGCGTTCATCATTGCCAAAACCTAGAAGCAATGCAGATGTCCTTGAGCCAGTGAATGGATAAACAGACGGTGGTCCATCTGGACAACGGACCATCGCTCGGTACCAAAGGGAAATGAGCCATCAGGTCATGCAAAGATGTACAGAGAGCCTTAAAGCTGCATATTACTAAGTGAAAAAAGCCACTCAGATAAGGCTACCTACTGTAGGACATTCTGGAAAAGGTAAATCTACTGAGACGGAAAAAAGATCGGTGGTTGCCAGGAGTTTTGGCGGGGGGATGACCAGGTGGAGTGCAGAGGGGCTTTAGTGAGACTAGTCTGTGGGCAATATAGTGGTGGATACATTTGTCCAGATCCGCAGAATGTGCAACACCAAGAATGAACTAATGTCAACTATGATCTTCAGGTTCATTGGTTGTGGCAAACGGGTCACTCTGGGATTTTCATAGTGATGCGTATGTGGGAGTCAGGGGCATACAGGAAATCTCTGCACGTCCCACTCAATTTTGATGTGAACCTAAAACTGCTCTAAACACCAACATCTCTTTTACAATATACTGATGGCAATGTTTCCTTCTTCATTACCTTGCATTGGTCTCATTCACTGAACAAAACAAATGTAAACCCTTCAGAACTTCATACACAATCTATTAGGATTTTGCACCTGCCGGATATAACACGTTGGTAATTGCAGTATCCTAAGCATTTTGTTCTAATTTTCAGCCTCCAGGTTGCTCACAGAACCTCCTTCTATTCTTCCAAACCCAGATTAA
Source organism: Taxidea taxus jeffersonii (assembly GCA_003697995.1). NCBI lineage: Eukaryota > Metazoa > Chordata > Mammalia > Carnivora > Mustelidae > Taxidea > Taxidea taxus. The sequence continues at coordinate 27,684 of ML111249.1, forward strand.
GAGCCACTTTAATTCATCAGTTCATTAGTAATTAAAATTTCCTGTGTGTCAACGATATGCACTGTACAAGGCCTCGAGTATATACTGGTCTGGTCAACAGCACAGTTTAATCCCCTTTTCTCTGTGCAAACACAGTAAGCGTCCCTGTTCATCATTAAGCTCCGCATGTGTACAAGCTGCCTGATTATTCTAACTAGACTGGAAACTGCCCAGAGCTACAGAGACTGTTCTGTAGCTTCTCCCATCGGCAGCACCCAGCATGGCAACTCAGTCTACATAAGAAATCCTCAAAATAGTTAGCGAAAGAGACTTTACTTTTATTTTTTATTTTATTTTATTTTTTTTGGCAGAGGGAGAGGGAGAGAGAGAATTGTAAGCAGACTCCCCGATGAGGAAGGAGCCCCATGTGGGGCTGCATCTCACCACCCTGAAAGCATGACCCAAGCTGAAATCAAGAGTCAGGCGCTTAACCAACTGTGCCCCCAGGTGCCCCAAGATTTTCCTTTTTCAAACCAAAACAGAATTCAAGTAAAATCAAATAATTTTAAAAATAAAAGCATCACTGGCCTAGTAGAATACATTCTTTTCCAGCAAATATTACGAGAGGACACTTCCTTTTAGTGACTGCTGTTTTAATATCAACTATATAGCCAATGTGTGAGAAATGGTTTTTTTGACCAAGGACCCCCATATAATAATGCTAAGTGTCGTAATTCCTCAGTGAACATTTACATTTTTATATTCTTAATGTACTTAGTTTCCCCACAAAGCAACATAAACTACAGAAGTTAATCTCAAAACAAGAAAAATAGGCAAAGAAACTGAAGTCTCAAAAAACGTGACGAAGAGTGTTTTGTCTGTATAATATTACTGATTTAAGGGCAAAGCCATAAAATATATAGCTCTTGCTTTTATCCTAAAAATAAATATAAAAACAAGTATCTTTTGCATCCAGATTATTCTAGCATCGTGGGCACAAAGTTCTTTTTGGAAAAGAGAGGGGTCCATTACCCAAGCAATACTTTAAACGGCCACTTGTAATCCATGATGATTATTTCATCCCTAGCTTAGCGGCCTATTTAAATAACTATCATGTGTGTGGAAATATCTGGCCCATTAACATCCATGGAACCCATTTAAAAAATAATTTCATTTCCGGTGGCCTGAAGGGTCTTGCATTTAAAAATCTAACATGAGAAGTTCTTACATTTCACAGCAGGTACTCTCGTTTTGTCACTGTCATTTTACGAGGCTAACTGAAATTTTGTCAACTTGTATGCTCAATATCTGAAAAGAATGAGGTTTATCTTCTTTTTTCCCATAACTGATGTGATACTATCATTAGTATCTGAAAAGGCTGGGATTCGTCTCCTGTCCCAGTATTTACAGTTTGGGTCTGAAACCCTGCGTGGGATCTGCTTCGGACACATGTGGCAAATAAAACCCTGGTTCCTTCCTCCACAATGCGGTGCTTTTTAACACATTATTTCCAGATGTTACCACTACACCCAAGGCGGTTTTTGTTTTCCCTCATACTGAGAAACCAATGTGACAGCGTACTGTTACAATCTAAAAAAAAAAAAAAAAAAAAAGTGACCTTGCCTTATCCCGGCTAGCTGTAGCCTAGAGAACACAGGCCTTACTGTAGGAACTCTGGCTTGGCAAGTCCTGGATCAAAAACGTTGTATTTTTCTTAAATTTAATTTCAAAAGACACTGCATTTTAGAGAGAGACTAGAATGAAGAGTTCCTTGATGACAATTTCACTTAGAAAGTTACCTTAAGACTCCTCACAGGCAGTCGTCAAAATAGGAAAGTATCTTACAGTGTGGAGCTCTTCTGTGTTCCACGAAGCATCCTTGTATTGTTAAAAAGAGATCATTCACGATCGCGGATAAAAGCAAAGGTTAAAATGAGGGCGTCGCTGCAAGGAAGGACTTCTAATTATCAGTGAATGATCTCCGCAAATGTAGAACAGAGCGCGGGCTGATGAGTTACAAAAGACCCTCCCAGACAGGTAATTATTCCATGAAATTAGCCCAAATGCACCATAAAATGACAAGGCAAATCCTGATCAGGAGGGATCAGGAGGTTAGTGACAGGGCTGCGTGCCAGGTAAGTCACTGATCTTCAGCCGGGGGTTTCCGCGGCTGGGATGCGAGTGACACACGCTTCCACTCCACACGGTTGTCTGGGGCACGACATGTCTCCTGTTTCGTAAGGCGCTGGCAGCACCTAACAAACACTTTCCATTATTATTACTGCACTTCTTATTAAAACTGGGCCATAAACCATGAAAACGAACTATGAGTTATGACATACTGAATAGATTTAAAGGTAATTACGGAGAGTATGTCTTACAGACACATGTCTGAAATGCTGTGGTCAAAAATACAGAAGCATCGGAGGCTAACTGGAAAGGTGTCTGAAAGTAAATGAACAGAAAACATTTTGTCACCTGTATAGTGAGATTAACAATAGTTACTGCTTAATTTTGCTGCTTTAAACATTGTATGCAGCATGCTGTTGCGAGCTGAACGTTATTTTTCTCCAAAATTCATGTGCTCAAGTCCCAACCCCCAGTACTCATAATGTGAGTTTACTTGGACACAGGGTTTTTACGGGAGATAAGAAAATTAAAAAATGATGGCCCTAATCCAATACAACGGGAGTCCTGGAGACAGGGAAGGCTGAACGTAGACAAGTCGTTCAGGGAGGACACCACGAGAAGACGAGGGCAATTCTGAGCATGAGGCTTCTAGAAGCGTGGGACACCAGAGATGACAGCAACACACCAAGGCTAGAGGAACAGATTCTCCCGTGTGGACTCAAAAAGGACCAACCCCTACCAATACCCTGACCTGGGACTTCTGGCTTCCAGAAATGTGAGACAATAAATTTCCACTGTTGAAGCCATTCATTGTGGTACCTCTGTTACAGCAAGCCCTCGCAAATGAATACACATATTTTCTAAAGTTTTTCTGTTTTATTTGAGTCTAGAGCTGATAGATTTATGAAAAACAAATGTAGGAATTTCCACAGAGAATAGTACATTTAAGAATTCTATTACTTCAAAACTGTTGGGCTGAAAAATCTGAAGTGTCAGGGTCCCTGGGTGGCTCAGTGGGTTAAGCCTCTGCCATCGGCTCAGGTCATGATCCCAGGGTCCTGGGATCAAGTCCTGCATTGGGCTCTCTGCTCAGCAGGGAGCGTCCTTCTCCCCTCTCTCTGCCTGCTTCTCTGCCTACTTGTGATCTTTGTCTGTCAAATAAATAAAATCTTTAAAAAAAATCTAAAGTGTCAGAACAAGCATAGACAGATTCTGAGATCCATGTTGGTGTCATAATGGTAATTAGGAAATTCTGGGAAACGAGAAAGCTTAGTGATGGCACAACACATACTTCCACATTTTAAAATGTGAGACATGGCATGCCTCCCCAGCTGCAACTGAATAAATATATTTTTTGGTTTAATATTTAATGGAGAGGACATTCAAAGAAAATAAATATTTCTATGGGGCGCCTGGGTGGCTCAGTCGGTTAAGTGTCTGCCTTCCGCTCAGGTCATGGTCCCAGGGTCTTGGGATCAAGCCCCACATCAGACTCTCTGCTCAGCATGGAGCCTGCTTCCCCTTCTTTCTCTGCCTGCCTCTCTGCCTACTTGTGATCTCTGTCTGTCAAATAAATAAATAAAATCTTTTAAAAAAGATTAAAAAAAAGAAAAGATATATTTCTATATTCATTAAAATTATTAAGTTCAGGTTTAATGTATCAAATACCGTGTTGACTCATACGCAGCCTGGTGCCATTTAATATTTAATTTAAGTAAATTCTGTTACTTAAGGTATTTTAATACCGTGCTTTTCTGTTTTCTGTGCCTCCCATTCAGGGCTTTGAAGGATCGCATTTAAAATTCTGAAATGAACTTGAATTGGTCTTGCTATTGCATGAGAGGAAACCCACAAGGCAGATCAAGTTGTGCTTTCAAGAGCATTCATTAAGAAAACAGTGTGGGATTCCTTAAGAAGTTAAAAATAGAGCTTCCCTATGACCCTGCAAGTGCACTGCTGGGTATTTACCCCAAAGATACAGAAGTAGTGAAAAGAAAAAGTTAAAAATAGAGCTTCCCTATGACCCTGCAAGTGCACTGCTGGGTATTTACCCCAAAGATACAGAAGTAGTGAAAAGAAGGGCCATCTGTACCCCAATGTTCATAGCAGCAATGGCCACAGTCACCAAACGGTGGAAAGAACCAAGATGCCCTTCAGTGGATGGATGGATAAGGAAGATGTGGTCCATATATACTATGGAGTATGATGCCTCCATCAGAAAGGATGAATACCCAACTTTTGCATCAACATGGGCGGGACTGGATGAGATTATGCTGAGTGAAATAAGTCAAGCAGAGAGAGTCAATTATCATAGGTTTTGCTTATTTGTGGAGCATAAGGAATAACACGGAAGACATGGGGAGATGGACAGGAGAAGGGAGTTGAGGGAAATCAGAGGGGGAGTTGAACCATGAGAGACTGTGGACTCTGAGAAACAAACTGAGGGTTTTGAAGGGGCAGGGAGTGGGAGGTTGGGTGAGCCTGGTGGTGGGTATTATGGAGGGCACGGATTGCATGGAGCACTGGGTGTGGTGCATAAACAATGAATGCTGGAACACCAAAATGAAAGAAAAGAAAAGAAAAGGGAAAAAAAGAGAGTACTGATTAGTATCTTCTCTTCAGGGATAAAACGCTGCTTTAACATTAACTGCATTTGTGTTGATGTAGATTCAATTAGTAACCATTTTACTTTTTAGAAAACAGAGAAACAGGGCTAGAATCACAAGTTTCTTTAACTACTAGAAGCTTTTCGCTTCGTATGCTTGTTGCAAAAAAAGCAAACCAAACTAAACCAAAAGCAAACCAACACTCAAAACTATTCCATCCTTTAATATTACCCAGTATTCCAAGAAATGCATTGATATGGCATCAACAGGACATTTTTAATGTGAAGGAAGACCAATAATGCAGGCTAACAGGTGACTCATAGAACACAGAATAGACTGTAAGGTGTAATCGACCTACAAATGAAAAGAAAGCAACAGAGTGGAAATAGAGACAGGGAAGATGGGTAGCTGGAGTGGGTGACTGGACTGCCCTCCCCGTTCCCTGCGACCGCAAGCCCAGCGGGTCCAGCGAGGTGGGTGTGCTGCGCGGAGAGAGGGGCACAGGTCCCAAGACCCCATGCTTCCAGGCAGCGGAGCTGGGCCCCCGGTGCTCCAGCGCTCTGTGGGGTTCTGCTCACCCCCAGGTGGCAAAGCGGGTGCTCAAGGAGTGGGGTGGGGTGTTTCCCACACAGGGGAGACCTGTATGGCCTCTGGAGGACCCCATGCCGCTGCTGCCGGCCTTCTGGTCTGCTGGGCGGGACTGATGAACACTTTTACTGTTACAGAAAGGAAGGGGGCTCAGGTTTGCGTTTTAAACGTTCTTATTTGAAATATCCTTGGGATGTCTGAAGGGTAAGCAGACAATTACTAAGCGTGCGTAGAGGTCCATTTTCTTCTGCATGTTTGGCTTCGGCATCCAATCCCAGGGCGCAGAGTTTAGAATTCTCAGTGCAGCAACATAAGCAACCGCACCCTTCCGGGCACAAGGTTGCTCCCCAGGGGTCGAAACGTGCTTGCATAGTCCCATTTTCTCTACTATTTGAATCGTGTTTTAGAATCATGGACTCTGAGCTGGAAGGAGCTTTAGGGATGATCTAGTACCTCATGCTGTAAATGAGTAAACTGATCCAGAGGAGTTAGGGCACGCTCAGATACACACGTGGTGTTACAATGACACCGCCCCAACCCGAGGGAAAGCCTATCATTAGTTGAAATCACTGGACTCTCCTGGAAGAATATAAATGAACCTCAAATCAAGATTATATTTGTTTATATGACAGAGAGCTAGAGAGAGAGAGAGAGCACAAGTGCAGGGAATTGCAGAGGGAGATGGAGAAAAGTCACACCACTGAGCAGAGAGCCCGATTCGGGGCTCGATCCCAAGACCCCGGGATCATGACCTGAGCCGAAGCCAGATGCTTAACCCCTGAGCCACTCAGGCGCCCCTCACAACCTACTTTCTTAATAGAGAAATTGCTGAGGTATTACTGACAACTGGCTCAAAGAACAGTCATACTTTATTTTTTTAAATGAATCAAAGACCTTTAACTTACCTTCCGCCAGATCTGTAATTTGATATTACTAGTCCTAAAGACTTAGTTATTACAGTAAGCATCATTCCGGGAAAGAAATGAGTCTCACAAGCAATGATTCCACAGACAACTCCAGGTTCCCATAACACTGGGCCAAGTATTTTCAGATGATTGTCACCTCTGACACTAAGCACCATGGCAGAACTTGCTATGAGCTGGTGAAACTTTGGTTTTACCAACAAAAGTTTGGTGGGTAGTAGCTATTTTCAAACTTTCCTGGAAGACTGACATAAACTACCTCATTCCTTATTAGAGACCTCTCACTTAAAATGAAAGGTAAGTAGACGTTCCTATAGAACATTGAGAAAGGAAGAGAAACCTGTTAGTCAATGATGGGAGTTCCAACATTTCGTTATAGGAAAATCATTCTGCATAAAAATGCAAGAGTACTTTCAACTGTATTACCCTTAATTTTTAAACTGCTTTTGTGCTTAACAGCTATGCATGCATTGCATTAATGCATTGCGTTAGCTCTAGAATAGGGCTGGAAGTTTGATTTACCATTACATATTGTATCAAAAGGATTTAAAAGATAATTTAATATAACATATAATTTTTACCTTATGTCATATTAAACAGAAATTACACAGTACAGTTCTCTCAAATTTACAGGAAAATGCAAAGGCATATATTTAAGGGGAAGACACACATATATTGTCCCTAATTGCAGATGGATTTTTTCCGTTATTCTAAATATTGTATGGGAACCCCAAAGCCCTTTGGGGGAAAACAAAAAAGTCACGAATCAATCTCCTTTGTTTTGCTGCCTCTAAAACAAAAACCAGTTACGTTGCATATGATTTGAGAATTTGCAGCTGAATTTTCACACGGAATAATCTTAATTTAGAAAATAACATTTTTAAGATTTTAGATCGCCGTCACAGGAGGGAATGTTACTGTGATTAAAAAAAAAATGCTTTAATTCTTGGCAGATGAATACAAACACCTGTGTGCTATTGAAACAAACACACATTCAACCCTGAACACCGACAAATAACATACCCAGGCGCTCACGCATCTGCCGCAAGTGGTGATTTTGAAATCCCCATAGAGATCTTTGATGGCACCGGTGGTGAAGAAACCTTCCACCATCAGCAGAATGCCATACACAAAGAAGGCAGCTGCGATGCCGTAGATCACGTACTTGAAGATGTCAATCCTGGGGAGAAGAGACAAAGGGATTTATTTCAATAACTCTTCCCGCCTGATTGGCAGCAATTGATTCTCACGTGCCCAGGGCTCCTTCAGAATGACAGCTACAGAATATTTATGTCCATTAGGGAGGCTGGGTTTAAAAACATTTTGCTCTATGGGCCTAATGTTTGTATATATGTTTTGTTCTGCATCTTCTAGTATTTGCTGACAGGGTTTTTACCTTCGTCTTCCCCCCTTCCCTTCCTGCCTCCCCCTCCCTGGTTCATGCCAAGGCAGTCTTGGGTAAGCACTGAGTCCCATTGCTAAAGGAGTCTGTTGAAATCCATTTGAGAAACAGGATAATCATCATATAACTTCTCCAATTATGACAAAGTGTGAAATAAAAGATTTATGTATCCTAGTGAGTTTTGATAACTAAAGGGGAAGAAAGCTTAATGGTTAATGATGAATCCATTTTCAATAAAATATTTTTCTTATTATAGCCCATTGTATTTGTTTTATTCCACACTTACTGTAAACAACCACTAATATTTCCTGCTGATAATATTGTCAATAATGAAAATATTATCTTAAAGAAAAGTTATAATTTTGAAAAATCGAGCCTTTTAGGCAGAACCACTAATGGATTCAGAATTCGGATATGGAATTGGGCCTGAGCCCAGTTTTGGCATAATACCATGGAGGAATGGGAAGGTATTCTTTCCTTTCTCACAATTCAGTGCCCATGCATTTAAAGGTGGGGTCGGGGGAAGAGACACATGTACCATCTATAATTTTTTTTAAGATTATTTATTTGACAGAGAGAGATCACAAGTAGGCAGAGAGGCAGGCGGGGGGGCCCCGATGCGGGGCTAGATCCCAGGACCCTGAGACCATGACCTGAGCCCAAGGCAGAGGCTTAACCCCCTGAGCCTCCCAGGCTCCCCATATCATCTATAAATTGCAGACGGATGTTTCTGTTGTTTTAGCTATTAAATGGGAACCCCAAAGCCCTTTGGAATGAAAAACCATAAATTAACCATCTTCCTACTTCTAGAAAGAAAGCTACTTGGGTAGCCATGGTATGTGGAGAGGCATATATGTTCGCTAACATTCTGTCTTCACAGTCTTGACATTCCTTAGTAAGAAGACTGCTCTGTATTTCTTATTGTCAAGTTTATTTTTTTTCTCTTTCCTCTCATTAATAGAGTATGAATGGAATAGATAGGGTGGAGGCAAATGATGGGGATATCCTGCTGACTTTTTACAAGGGGACAAATGAGGCATTAGAAAGCTTGATCATGCTGATGGAGATTTAGAAACTCTTGATGCTATGACAGTATTTTTAAAAGACTACAGGGACTAGCATAAGTGAATCTGCTGCATATAAAAAGAATAAGAAGAGCCTGTTAACATTCACTGTATCGGGGCAATTGTTTAGTGACTGATTCTCACTGTCTGAGAATCCAAATATTGCACAACTTTACTTGTCGAGGGCAATGAGGTAGTTGATATGAACATGTAAGCTTATCAGGCATGTGAAAGAATCTGAGGATTTCAACTTACAGGTGGGAATTTGAAGAATTTGGTTCAACGGGCTTCTCCATAAAATTTTTAGGTTAACATGACATGTTTTCAAATATATTTAAATTTTTATTTAGAAATAATTTCAAGTTTATAAAAGAAGTTGCAGAAAATAAACAGTAGGAAGAAAAACCATACATCCTTTATCTATTTTATAATATTTTACCTCATTTACTTTAATGTTTTCTTGTGTTTCTCCCTGTCTCTAGAGAATTACAACTGAACACAGAGAAATTCTCCGCAGCGTAGTTTTTGACTTCAGGGAATCTAACATTGATATAATACATATATCAAATCTATTCCTACAGTCCAGTTTTACCAACTGGGTGGACCCAGTGATGAACTTCATGGCATCTTGTCTCCCAATGTGGGATCCAGTCTGGGGGTAAGTACTGCCTTTACTGGCCACCTGTCTTTACCTTCTTTTAACCAGGAACACATCCATAGCTTCTTCGTCTTTATGAAAATGACCCTGTTGAGGAGTATAATCCCGCTCTCTCCTTATTAGATAGAATGTTCTTCATTTTGAGTTTATCTGATGTTTCTTCATGATTAGATTCAGATGACTCATTCATGGCTAGAATATAATAAAGGTGATTTTCTGTGCATCTGCCCCTAAGTGGTGATGCTGATTTGGATCATCTTGCCCAGATGACATCTAATTTCTGCACTGTGCAAGTGCTATTGTTTCCCTTGTAACTAACAAGTGATCTGTGAAGAGACACTTACGGACCAAGCAAACATCCTGTTCTTCATTAAAACTTCCTGCCAGTGGGAGCAGTTCTTGATGGGTCCTGACTAATCCAATCTTCCTACTGCATTAACAAAAGACTCATTATCTAACTGCAGGACTCATTCAGGTTTACCAGTTGGCACTAGATATTCTGACGTAAGCAAGAGCCTTCCCTTTCCCCTTTTTAATTATTTTTTGTTTATTTGTCTATTTATTAATGATATGGACTAAAGATGTTTGCTTTTTTTCTCTGAAAGTGTATAAGCCACTATTCTACTTAATTATTTTGGTGCCCAAATTGTTCTAGCCTTGGCCAGTGGGCATCCCCAAAGCTGCTCCCATGTCCTTGTGATATGTGCCCATCATTTTTTGTAACGTATTCCTTACTTTCCCACAGAGCAAGAGGACTGAGCCTCCCTTGGTACATACCTCCCTCAACCCCCAAATTAGGCATCTCTTTGCCAAGCCTTGGTTCCTTTTTTTAATGTGTTTATATTTATTTTTGTTTTTTATTTCAAATTCAATTAATTAATATATAAAGTATTATTTGTTTCAGGGGTCCAGGTCTGTGATTCATCAGTCTTATATAATACCCAGTACTCAATATAACACATAACCCTCCCCAGTGTCCATCACCCAGCTACCCTATCCCCCCACCCTAGCAACCCTCAGTTTGTTTGCTATGATTAAAAGTCTCTTCTGGTTTGCCTCCCTCTCTGGCTTCATCTTGCTTCATTTTTTCCCCACCCTTCCCCTATGATTCTCTGTTTTGTTTCTTAAATTTCACATATGGTGAGATCATATGATAGCTGTCTTTTCTGACTGACTTATGTCACTTAGCATAATACTCTCTAGTTCTATCCAAGTTGTTGCAAATGGCAAGATTTCATTTTTTGATGGCTGCATAATATTCAATTGTATAAATATGCCAAATTTTCTTTATCTATTTATCTGTCGATGGACATCTGAAGCCTAGGTTCTTTTAATGAGCAGTAGTACTGGAGACCAAGACAAGGATACTCATTGCTGCTGTGGTATCTTTGCCTCCTGGTCTTTTCAGCGTACCAAGCAGGAAATACATGCACATAGGGGTGCCTGGGTGGCTCAGTGGGTTAAAGCCTCTGCCTTCGGCTCAGGTCATGATCCCAGAGTCCTGGGATCGAGCCCCGCATTAGGCTCTCTGCTCAGCAGGGAGCCTGCTTCCCCCTCTCTCTCTGCCTGATTCTCTGCCTACTTATGATCTCTCTCTCTGTCAAATAAATAAATAAAATCTTAACAAAACGAAATACATGCATTTATACACACACATTCATATGTACAGTGACATAAACACGTACATTCATGTATCTATGCATATATGTACATACATCTGCATATCAGACACACACAAATTTTAGAAATCTCAAATTCATAGTGATATTTTCAAATCCAACTGATTCCCACAGGGTTTTTTTTGTTGCCTTCCCCCACCCTGTATTTGTATGACCTCCTTCCTTAGTGAAAATTCTAATTCTGAAGAATAACATATACATTCTTTGGTTCGATTCATAATAAATGTATATCAATTATTTATCCAAAGTATTACAAAAATCAAACCTGCTTAAAAAGAATTTAGGTGTTTGCAATCCCCCTACCCCTCCACCCAAAACTAAAAGTATATAGTCAAATACTGAGTCTCCAAATTACTTGGATTAATTCATTCTTCTTTCTTCCCTTTATTGTGCTTATGGGATTCATTGAAATGCAGTGGGGATCTATTTGTTTCACTTTCAGGTTCTCCATCCCATCCACATTGACTTAATTTCACTTTTGAACATATAAGATATCATTAACATGCTTCCAAGAGTCAAATCTGTATAAAAAGATACCCCAGAGAAGGGTCATGACCTCCCCTGTCCCTTCCACCCTGTTCTTTGTCATTGCTCCCTTGCTATCCTTCCTGTGTGGGTTTTTTTTAATGTGAAGTCAAGCATGTGTGTATGTGTGTGTACATATTTCTGTTTTCCTTTTGCTTTTACATGGAAGATAGCATATACAGATGCTCTTTTGCACTTAGCTTTTATCAATCAATAATATCCTTAAAATCACTCTGTATCAGTTCACAGAGACCTTCTTCATTCTTTTCAACAGCTGCATGGTAGTCCTACTGTATATATGTATTGATTTACCCCATATTCTATGCATGCATATGTAGTTATCAATATTTTGCAATTACAAATAACACTGAAATGAATAATCTTGCAAAAATGCATTAAAATAATTGCTAGTGTATATTTAGGGTAGAAGGATTGAAGAGTTGAAAAGTGAAGGCATGTGGCTTTGTTAGAAACTGCCAAATTCCTCTCTGTAAGGGTTGTGCCATTTCTGCATCCCAAACAGTGTTGTATGAGGCTCTTTCCCCACAGTCTCAAAAAAGACTATATTGTCAAGCTACTGAATTATTGTGAACTGATGGGTAATAACTGGTATGGTAGTTTTGCTGTATTTATCTTAGTAAGAGTGAAACGGAACATCTTTTTCTATGATCATAGGCAACATTTATCTTTTTGTGAATGTCTTTTGCCCACTTATCTACAAGATTCGTGCCCTCTTATCTATAAGATTTGCATATTAGGGATATTTGGCTTTCATCTATAACACATGCTGCTAATATTTTCTCCCAGTTTGCCATCTGTCTTTTGACTGTGCCTGTGGCATTTTGCTATGTCACTTAAAAAACAAAAACTTCAATGTTGTCAAAGTTACCTGTCTTCTCTTTGGGTACACTGGGACTTCAGTCATAGTTGTAAGCCTTTATTTAGAGCCAGGTTATTCTGGAACTATGTTTTCTTCTAGCACGTATATCCTACCATTTTATTACACTTAGACTTCTGATCAAGTTGGTGTTTATCCTTTGGGTAGTGCAAGAATTGGATCTAATTTTATCTTTTTCAAAATGGCTATAACACTGGAAAACTCTCAGACATGGATGCCTCTCCAGGGGATGGGGAGGTTAGCAGCAGCCTTATTTTATAGGTTCCTATTAATTACAATATCAAAGAGCAAAATGGCATTGTTAATTTTGTCCAGTGTTATAACAGCATTATTTGTATACTAGTTCCTAAAAGTCCTCTTCTGGAGACATACATTGGGGTATTTTGGGGTGACATGATAGGATGTCTTGGATTTGCTTGGATGAAACTCAAGATATTCATATAGTATTTACAAAGATAAGTTCAAAAGTAAAAGCAATAAAAAGTAAAAAAAAGAAAGAAAAGTTTATCCAGTTGTCCTAATATCATTTATTAAAAAGTCCACCTTTGGAGCGATTAAGAGTACACATCGGGGTGAGTGCTGGGCATTGTAAGGAAAACTTGAATCACTATATTGTATACCTGAAACTAATATTACACTGTGTATCAATGAACTGGAATTTAAATAAAAACTTAAAAAGAAATAAAATGCTAAGCAAATGTAAAAAAAAAAATGTGCCTCCAGAAAGAACAATATAGGTATATTTACTGTGCTCATGTATTGCTAGACGTTTTTAATATTTTCATACTTAGAAGAAGCTTTTAAAGGTAGCAACTGTTGGGGCTCCTGGGTGGCTCAGTGGATTAAGCTGCTGCCTTCGGCTCGGCTCATGATCTCGGGGTCCTGGGATCGAGCCCCGCATCAGGCTCTCTGCTCAGCGGGGAGCCTGCTTCCCCCTCTCTCTCTGCCTCCTTGTGATCTCTCTCTGTCAAATAAATAAATAAAATCTTTAAAAAAAAAAAAAGGTAGCAACTGTTTCAAGAGCAAAAAAGAACACTGGTGACTGTGGTAGGTTAAAAAAATGCTTCCCTCCAAATATATTCACTTCCTAATCCCTGAAGCTTCTGAATATTGCTTCATATGGCAAAGAGTGAATTTTACCTTCTCTGGTGTGCATGGTGAGAAGTTAAAGATCTTGGGAGGAGAAGCTTATCCTGGAATACTCAGGTGAGCCCTAAAGGCAGTCACAGCTATCTTTTTTTTTTTTTTAAGATTTTATTTATTTATTTGACAGAGAGGGACACAGCGAGAGAGGGAACACAAGCAGGGGGCGTGGGAGAGGGAGAAGCAGGCTTCTTGCTGAGCAGGGAGCCCGATGCGGGGCTCGATCCCAGGACCCTGGGATCAGGACCCTGGGATCAGGACCTGAGCTGAAGTCTGAGGCTTAACGACTGAGTCACCCAGGTGTCCCAGTCACAGGTATCTTTATGACAGAGGGGCAGAGGGACTTTTGAGAGAGACTCCTGGAAAAGGAGAAGGTACAGCGAAGATTGAGGCAGACGTTTGAGCAACGGGGCCTCAAATCAAGGAACGCCTGCAAGCAGCGAGCCTGGGAGAGGCAAGGAACAGCACCTTCCCTCAGGAGGGAGCACAGCTCTGCTGAGCCTTGGCTTTACACTTCTGGTCTCCCCAGCCGTGAGAGAGTAACGTTGTATAGTTTAAAGCCATCGAGCTTGTTATGGCAGACCCAAGAGACTCATACAGTCACTTTCTTTCTTGACTTCTTGAGTATTTCTCCTGTGTAAGGACTATTTGGAACTGATGCGGATATTGTCCAACGCGAGAACGTTACAGACTATTAGGGTACGGCAGTCTGACAGTAATGCAGACAAGCCCTAGCACGAAGGACACCTCTTCTCAGAGCCGGGAAATGGCTGCTTCTTCCTAAGCACCTAAACTAGTGTATTATGGAGTGGGAGGTGAGTGATTTCCCAGCTCAGAGTTAGACAGATATGCATATCCTATCCAACTTCGGTCAAAAAAAAAAAAAAATCAGAACTTTTAGAGACTACTTGGAGCTGTTTTGGAATCTTCAGAGGTGTGAGGAAGAGTATCCATGTTTTATTAGTTGTTGTTGAGGCAAAAAACACCTAGCACGAGGTCTGTCCTCTTCAGTTAAGTGTGCCACACAGTATTAGCCATCAGTAGGGTGTCGCTCAGCAGGTGCCCAGAACCTCTTCGTCCTGTGTAACCGAAAGTCTCAACCCCGTGGACAGCAGCCTGCTGCTCCTCCCGCTCCTCTTCTCCCCAGCCCTTGGCCAACACCATCCTGCTTCCTGTTTCTATGAGTGTGGCTATTTTAGGTACCTCACGTAAGTGGAATCATGCCATGTTTGTCCTTCTGTGATGGACTCATCATTCAGCATAATGTCCTCCAAGTTCATCCATGTTGGAGCACATAAAGGAATTTTTTTTTCTCTTTTACAGCTTAATGATGTTCCATTCTGTGTATAAACCTCCTTTCCTTTACCCATTCATCTGTGGATGGACATTTAGATAGTATCCACATGTTGGCTATTGCAAATAACGCTGTGGCCAACGTGGGAATGCAAATCTCTCTTTGAAATCTTGATTTCAACTTGTTTGGATAAGTAACCAAACCTGGGATTGCTAGATCATTCCTTGTTTTGTTTGTTTTTACTTAATGGTTGTCCTATCTGTTGTGAGGTGATAGCTCATCGTGGTTTTGATTGACATTTCCTGGATGACGAGTAATGTTGAGCATTCAACATTCATATACCAGTTGGCCACTTGTACGTCTTCTTTGGAGAAATGTGGGTTGAGGTCCTTTGTCCATTTTAGGTCAGGTTATTTGTTTTTGCTATTGAATTGTAGGGGTTCCTATATAGTTTGCTATTAACCTCTTATTGGATGTATGGCTTGTAAATATTTTCTCCTATTCTGCGGGTTGCCTTTTTACCCTATTAAGTATTTCCTTTGCTGCACAGAAGCTTTTAAGTTATAGTCTCATTTGCCTATTTTTGCTTTTGTTGCTTGTGCTTTGGTGCAAAGAAATCATTGCCAATGCCAATATTATGAAGTCTCCCCCTCCATTTTCTTCTAGGAGTTTTATAATTTTAGGTCTTACATTTAGTTCTTTCATCCACTTTGGACTGATTTTTGTCCATAGTGTAAGATAAAGGCCCAGTATCATTGTTGAGCGAGTGAATATCCAGTTTTCCCTGCACCCTTTATTGAAGAGACTACCCTTTCTCCATTGCCTGCTGGCACACTTGTTCGAATCATTTTGCCTGTACAAGGTTTCCTTCTGTGCTCTCTATTCCATTCCATTAGTCCGTATGTGTCTTATGTCACTGCTACAGTGTTTTCTTCTTTTAAAAAGATTTTATTTATTTATTTATCTGAAAGACAAAGAGCACATATACACAAGCAGGGGGAGCGGCAGGCAGAGGGAAAGAGAGAAGCAGGCTCCCCTCAGAGCAGGGAGTCCAACAAGGGACTCCATTCCAGGACTCTGGGATCACGACCTAAGCCGAAGACAGTCGCTTAATCAACAGAGCCGCCCAGTTTTGAGTACTGTAGCCTTTTAAGTGTGAAGTGTCCAGCTTTATTCATCTTTCTCAAGATTGTTCTGGTTATTTGGGGTCCTTTGTGACTCTCTCTGAATTTTAGGATTGCCCTATTTCTGTAACAAATTCTATTTGCATTTTGATAGGGATTGCACTTAATCTGTGGATCACTTTGGGTAACATGGACAGTTTAACAATACTGTATCTTCCAATCTATGAAGATGAGATGTCCTTACATTTATTTGTGGCTTCTTTAAATTACTTCATCACATAGGTTAAGTTTATTCCTAAGTATTTTATTCTTCTATTGTTAATGAGATGATATCAATATGGATACACGTCTCTTAAATTTGCTAAAACTTGTTTTGTGACCTAACATGGGATCGATCCTGGATGATGTTCCACGAGCACTCAAGAAGAATGTGTATTTTGCCACAGTTGGATAGAATGTTCTAGATAAGTCTGTTAGACCCATTTGTCCTACACTGTTGTTCAAGTCTTCTGTTTCTTTATTCATCTTCTGTCTGGTTGCTCTGTCCAGTACAGAAAGCAGAATACTGAATTCCCCTATTGTTGCTGGGATGCTGTCTATTTCTCCCTTCAGGTCTGTCAGTATTTGCTTCAGACATTGGGGTGCTCTGATGTTGCATACATATATATTGTTGGGGAACTGACCCATTTATCATCATATAATGTCTTTCTTTGTTTCTTTTGACAGGTTCTGACTTAAAGTCTGTTTTGACTGATAGAAGTATGGGCATTCCTCCCTTCTCTTGGTTATCATTTGCATGGAATACCTTTTTTCATGCTTTACTTTTAGCCTATGTGTGTCTGTAAACCTAAAGCAATTATCTTATAGACCACCTATGTTTGGATCTTATTTATTATTCATTCAGTCACTCTATATCTTTTGACTGGGGAGTTTAATCCATTTATCTTTAAAGTCATTATTGGTAGGGAAGGACTTATTATTGCCATTTTGAATTGTTTTCTACCTGTTGTGTAGCTTTTTTTTGGTCTCTTCCTCTTGTCTTCCTTTCTATTTTGTTGATTTTTTTGAAATGTTTTTATTCCTTTCTTATTTTCTTTTGTATACCTTCTAAAAATATTTTCTTTGAGGTTATGATGGGTCTTACATAAAACATCTCATACTTAATATATTTTAAGCTGGTAACAACTTAACCACAATTGCAAATAAATACTCTAAAATTACTTTTCCCCTTAGCACACTTTATGTTATTGATGGTACAACTGTCCATGCAAACTTTATTTTTTTTTTAATTTGACAGAGAGAGAGCACAAGCAGGGGGAGTAGCAGAGGGAGAGGGAGAAGCAGGACCCCCCCCCCACCACCACCACCAAGCAGGGAGCCTGATGCGGGGCTCAATCCCAGGACCCTGAGATCATGACCTGAACCAAACACAGACGCTTAATCGACTGAGCCACCCAGGTGCACCCTGGATACGAACTTTAAAATTTGACAATGTTTCTATAACAACTGTTTTACTGATTTAAAATCAATATATGTCCATTGTAGAAAAAATAAAATTAAAATTAGAAAATCAGGGACGCCTGGGTGGCTCAGTTGGTTAAGCAGCTGCCTTCAGCTCAGGTCATGATCCCAGCGACCTGGGATCGGGTCCCACATCGGGCTCCTTGCTAGGCAGGGAGCCTACTTCTCCCTCTGCCTCTGCTTGCCTCTCTGCCTGTGCTCTCTCTCTCTAACTAATAAATAAATAAAATCTTAAAAAAAAAAAAAACCCTAGAAAATCAGATTATTCACTGCTCATCCTCCCAGTTTTTCCCATATAATTATATATAATAACATATGTTAATATTAATATGAATTATAACTAATTCCAGCAGTCATGATTTTTATATGCTGTTTTACAAACTTCATTTTTGGCCAATATGCTATGAGTATTTTAAATGTTATGCAATTTTATCAACATATTTTCTTAAGATTATGGCACATTCTATCATTTGAAGGTATCACAATATATTTTACCAATTCTCTACTACTTTTATTCAATGGTAGGCAGGATAAAGGCCCCTTCCACACAAAGATGTTTGTATCTAATCTCTAGAACTGTGAATATGTTATCCTTGTCAATGAGACTTGGAAAATGTGGTTAAATTAATAATTTGAGATTTGGAGGTTATCCTGTCTTAACAGGATATAATACAATATATATTATACAATATAATGGCAAGTCCTAATCAATGAAAGGAAGATGCAGAAGAGTCAAAAAGTCAGATTCAGAGAGAGAGATCTGAGGATGTTACAGAGCTGGCTTCGAAGATGGAAGGGGGACCATGAGCCAAGGTATGCAGGTGGCCTCTAGGAGCTGGAAGAAGTAAAAATACATATTCTCCCCTGGAGCCTCCAGATGGAACACAACCTGCCAATACCTTGATTTCAGCCTCTTTCAATAAACCCAGTAAGAGTCATTTCAGACTTCAGATACCCAGAACTATTAAAAAAAAAAGAATAAATTTGTGCCTTTTTAATCCATTAAATCTGTTTTAATTTGTTACAGCAGCAATAGGAAGCTAATGCACCACCCTTACAAAGAGCATGATAATAATGATCATTTCAGGTAAATCTCTGTAAGGAATGTATTGTCAATATGGTATCCAGAAAGTCCGAACCAAAAAAAAAAAAAAAAAAACTCATTAAGAACAAGTTAGGGGGCTTAGTCTCTGTTTCCTGATACCAGGATTATCATTTAATTTTTCTGATAATTTGACAGTAAAGACAACAGCATCCTTTTAATTAATTTTCTTTTTTCAGTAGTGTGGATGAACTACTACTACTACTAGTATTAGTTGTATTACTATTTAATACTTAGTATTTAATAATTAGTAGTATTTAATACTTATCATTTGATAATTAGTAGTAGTTGTATTAGTATACTACTAATACAAGCTATTAACCATTTGTATTCTTCAATGAAATATTTTTATATATATTTTACTATTTTTCCATGGCAAAATGTATACTTTTGTTGTTGAATTAACTCTGCCTTTATTAAAATTAGGACCTCTTGTCATGTAAGTAGTAAATATGTTTCTCAGTTCTCTGTATCTTTTGTTTTTTTTTTTAAGTAATACTTCAATGAGTAAAATTTAATTTATATTATATCAAATCCATATATACTTTCCTTTGTGATATCTGATATTTCTTAGTTATTTCTTGCCCCATGATATATTTTTCTTCTAGCTTCTACAAATTAGTTTATTCTTAAATTTTAAACTTTCAATTTATCTGAAAGTCTTTGGCAAAAATGTAAATAGAGACAATTTTAAATGTGCTTATAACTACTTATATACACTTAATTCTCTTTTTACTCCCTCTTTCTGGTCCATTTGATATATATATATTTTTTTATTCCCATGCCCTACAGGATTAATTATTATAGCTTCTCCATTCCCTCTTCTTCTCAACCTGATGCATCCTGGAGATCAGCTCAACTACTGAATCTAGCATTCTTGGATTCCTATCTGTTTAGCCTGATGTAGACAGCACTTTGCTAACATATCTTTCCCATGTCAGGGTTTGAGGAAAATCAATCTGTCTTGTTCTATGCAATCTCTAAGGATTAGCATAGTAACTGGGACATAACATGACCCACTATTTTTTGCTGAATAAGTGAATTCATTAAAAAAAAATTAGACAAAAGATTAGCCTGAAAAATGACATCTATATATTTGAAAACAAAAACACAGAAATGTAATAAATACAGTAAGTTTTAACTATGTTTCCATACTTGCTAATCACAATAACCCAATTTGCAAAGCAGGCAAAAACACTAAGATAATTGCTCTCGAATAAAGACTAAGGTTTAGCAAGAGAATTAGAGGTTGTAAGCATCTCAGAACTGGAAGTTCATTACCAGCCTTGTCTGAATACCTTCGTTCTCAGGCAAATCAGTACATTCCAAGGCACACCAAGTACTCTTCAGAAAACTCTTGACTTTTGGAAAGTTCTTTACACTGAGTCAAAAACTATTTCCCTATAAAAATGAAACAAGATGAAACCAGGGAGGGAGACAAATGATAAGAGAGACTCTTAATCTCAGGAAACAAACTGAGGGTTGCTGGGATGGGGGGATAGGGGGGATGGGGATAGGATGGCTGGTGATGGACACTGGGGAGGGTATCCAAGCAAATTTAGAGAATTACATAAAGGAAGTTGAGAGCAAAACCAGTTTGTCTATTTTATCTGCACTTACTGCCTGCTTTTGCTTTAGGCAAACAGAGATAAATTTTTATGTGTGCATTCAACACCAGAGAATTCATTATCTAGTAACCTCAGCTCTTGATGCATTAAGTTCAATTAGCAGTATTAAACTTTGAAAATAAAATATATTCACTCTAGAAATCAAGGGTACCAGATCCTAGACCCTCACTATAATTTGTCAAAACCCAAACACAATCCCTGTCTAATAAATTACAGGGGGAAGCATTTGTGAATAAGACTGGCTCTTGCTCAGTCTTCCAGACAGTTACTCAAGAAGCCAAGTCACTTAGCAAAATTAGTGGTTTGGATCGTTTGAGATCTAATTTTCTAACCAGTTTCCATATTTCATTGTCCTCTATGAGTCTGCTCTGCAGAGGTAAAATGCATCCCCTGCTTCTTGTTCACTCAGCCAAAAGACCCTGACGGATCACATAATGATACCTTGCCAAGGGGCTCTCAGGTAAGAAAGTCTGAGTCACAGATCAGAAAATGATCTCCTCATCATAGAGCAGATAATGGTGGGGCAGGGAACTCTCGCCAGAGTGGAGTAGGCCTGAAAGGAGATGCCAATCTAGAAAAAGTTGTATGACTATCCTCTAAGGGAAGCAGTGGGCTGGGACACACTCTCACTGTCATAACATTTTGGAGCCAACAAAAGACCACGGACTTGAAAGGGATGAAGAATTTTTCAGAAACCAAATTAATGAAGAGGGACACAGTGATACTAAAAAGTATATCAGTGGGTCACAAAAATCTTTGAGAAATTCCCTCTAGTCTCTATGGGGATGTCCATTTCTCAAATGGAATATGACACAATGGTTTGATGGATGATATCACTTGGGTCATGTTCCTCTGGTGAAGGCTAAAGGTATTGAGAATTTTATGCCCAAAACACAGGCTGCATGAGATTGGAGAGTATTCCTATATATATTTATAATATTATTTCTTATGTGCAAATTTATTTATGAGAAGTCAGTTTTGCACACAGATGCTTAGTGAAATGAAATCGTCATCGTTCACTGTGCCTGAATTCATGTTTCTTCGTGTAGACAAGGAGATGTGGACCGTGTTGAGATATGTGTATGTGTTTAAGGGAAAGAAGATAGGAAAGAGATAGAGAAGCTGAGATAAAGAACGAAGTAATCCTCAGATTCTGACGACCACAGGAGGAAAAGAGTAGAGGTCTGACAATTGGTTTTATCTTTTAGTTCACATATCCAGTAAACGGGCTTCTTTTCCTTTATAAGAAAATGAGATAGGAGTGCCTAATTTGGTTGAACCAAGCTGTGAACTATAGAGAGAAAAAAAAAACAGATAATAAATGACTAAAATTGGCCAATGAGTGTTTTCTTCCCATTCTCTTATACACTCTTTTCCAAACTTACCTTAGCTCATTTCCAAGCAAGTTGTATTGTCTGCAAATCCATCTCTCAGCCACCTCAATTCTATATTTCCTTATTTTATGCTCTCTGTTTCCCCTTCACCTTACTTACTCCCCTGATATCCTCATAAGGCAGCATCCCATAGGATAATCTCTACTTGCTCTAAACCTGCATGTAAATCTTTGAATGTAGTCAGTTGGCACCAATGGTACCTAGTAGTTTATGGTACATATCTTACCTCTGTTTTCATGAACCTTTTGCTGACAAGGGAAGGGTCTGAATTCCTTTGGTAGCTTCACAAGGTCTTGTTTAAGAATTTTAGTTATTTGAAATATAAAAATAATTTGAGCACTTGCTTTTATTCCAATCAAAATGGTATTCTTCCCATTCCAAAAAGGCATTATTAATCTCACAGTTAACTTCCAATGGGACAGAGCAGAGGTAAAAGTACCAAATTAAGCATATGATCTCTGATTTCTCTTCTGAACTCCCCCACACACTACTTCTTCAGAGTTTTAGTAGAATTCTGTGATATATTAAAGTCTGCTGTCTAAATGTCAAATTAGTATCTTGACAATTGGTTTCTAATAGATGCGTACAATCATCTCATGTCATTTATTAGACTCATGATTTCTTATAAACTTCTATTCTATATCTAAAGTTAGCAATTTGGATATAGCCTAAATATAGAGAATCTGTAGATTTTAAGGACATCTGTGGTAGCTTAAAATAATGCACAGTGAAAACATATTTTGTCCAGTGTAGGCTGAGCTAAAACTAAAAAGAAAATGTCAGTTTTATCACATTAAAATATATCCTTGCAATCATTTTCTTAGGGATCTCTGCAAACCAACCTGCAGTAACTGAAAGCGTTTTCAGATAGTTCGATCATATTCCAAATGACAACTATCACCTACAGACTTCCAAGGATCAACCCATGCTATAGAGCCAATGTAATGGAAAATGATGAACTGTCTGCTAAGGGTTTCACGAATTTAATTTAATGGATGATGGTAATTTTTCAAAATAATCTCTAAAATAAAATTACATTGGGAAATCCAAAGAAACTGATATAATTACTTTGTCTTTTTTAGGTTATGTTTTTAAAATTTGCCATTAACTCATTTCCACTAGTTACTGACATTGATGAAACTCTAAATTGGTACTTCAGAATTACGGACTACTGTTTTGAAATAATCTCAGTTCTTTTTTTTTTTTTTTTAAGATTTTATTTATTTATTTGTCAGAGAGAGTGAGCACAGGCAGACAGAGTGGCAGGCAGAGGCAGAGGGAGAAGGAGGCTCTCTGCTGAGCAAGGAGCCCGATATGGGACTCGATCCCAGGATGCTGGGATCCTGACCTGAGCCGAAGGCAGCTGCCTAACCAACTGAGCCACCCAGGCGTCCCTCTTTTTTTTTTTTTTTAATTAATTTGTTTATTTGAGAGAGAGAAAGAGGGAATTTAAGCAGGGGGAGTGGGAGAGGGAGAAGGAGGCTTCCTGCCAAGCAGGGAGCCCGATTCGGGGCTCGATCCCAGGACCCTGGGATCATGACCTGAGTTGAAGGCAGATGCTTAATGACTGAGCCACCCAGGTGCCCCTGAATAATCCGTTCTTAACTGAGTGGGTCATCAACTTCTCTTTTTCCTCTTAATAACAATGTCGGGAGAGGTTCTCAGTCACACACACTGGCTTTGTCATATTTCTTACTTCATGGCCAATCTTTCCCAAATTTTAAGTGCCAATGTATTCTAGATAAACATAAATATTTCAAATAAACTTTCCTTTTCCACAAGACTTTACTATTCACTCTGTCCAAGGGTACAGGCCCTCCACTATGCAAAGTAGGATATTCTTGCTCTATTACATAATAGAAATGTGTACCATGTTTCTCTTTTCTTTACATAGAAATAAGCAACTTTAGGGGTGCCTGGGCAGCTCAGTCATTAAGCCTCTGTCTTTGGCTCAGGTCATGATCTCAGGGTTCTGGGATCCAACCCCCCTTCAGGCTCCTTGCTCAGTGGGAAGCCTGCTTCTCCCTCTCCCACTCCCCCTGCTTTTGTTCCCTCTCTCATTGTGTGTCTCTTTCTCAAATAATAAAAAAATCCTTTAAAAAAAAAGAAATAAGCAACTTTAATTAATAAAATAATAAATATAATCTGTGAGCAATATTTTATTCAAGATTATCTGTCTGTAGGGGATGGGTTATTTAAAAATTTAGCAATATGTATTTTCTGGAATTGGAATTAGAGGAAAGTTATCTTCTATCTAAAAAGTTGTGCAGGTTGACCAACTGTTGTCTTAGATTAGAGTCTTGGTTTGTAATTACACCACCTCAGTGGGAACTGACCCTGGGCAATAACACATGTCCTTGACCTTTTTGATGGCGTTGTGAGAGTAAAGGGCAAAGTCACTCTCACCAGCCATATTAACTACTGATATTTGTTAACTCTAAACCCATTATATTCCAGAAAAAGTCTATATAAATTAAGAAGGTCATTGAATTTACTTAGAATGACAAAACAGAGCAACATGAAAAATATTACAAAATTGCACGGTATCAAGAAGCATGAAATAAATGCAAGAGGTGTAGGGGCCATAAATGCTATGGTGGCCAGTGAAATGGGAAGTTGACTACTGGCTGGGATTATCAAATACAGTGTACAAATGAGCTATTTTCTTTCTGTGGTATTGCATCATGAATAAATGATCTGAATTGGGACTTTATTTGGGGCTAAATTCAATCCTAAACATTAGTTCTCTGTGATCTGAAGCAATAAGGGACTGAAACTTGAGCAGAAAACTCTTTCACTTCCTGATTGTGTTTGAGTTACTTTTTAAAAAATATTAAAGTTTAGCGATCCCAGGAGTTTGCATTTTATGAGTAAAATGTACCTTTTAAGCATAAATCAGGTTTCCAGAAAGCTGCTCAATATTACTGATGATGTGTCATTAACAGAAGTCCAATAAGAACCATTCACCAAGATTTCTTACAAGTCCACATCACTTCTGGGAGGTGGGGAAAGAAAGATGGTACCATACCCAATGTTGAATTCAAATTTTTAAAAACATGAGGGCACCCACAGAGTTTTGGTGATTTTTCTAGAATTGGCAGCAGAGTCTACATTTATACCTGGCCCTGATCTCTATTCTCTGCTCTGTTCTACTAGGACAGCCTCTGCTCCTATTGGAAGATCAGACACAGTGCAAGCATTCCACTTAATGGTAACTAAAGTTCTGGTAAAACTTGACAGTCAAATTAAAATATGTATTCAGTCTAGATTCAGCTGGCTCCTGATCTTCTGCTCTGTGTCCTGGATTCACGGTAAAGGTCAATGTTCTCTTGACGTGTGTATATAACCACAGGGTATTTGTTTCTCCATCAATAACATTGCCTCCCTAGTTATTCAACACAGAGCAACATGAACATACTCTCAACACGAGAAGCGATACTAGAAGGACTTACATGGTAAAGACATCGAGTGTGTCTCCAGCGGTTCTCGCCATCTCGAAGTAGGTTTGCAGGATGTTGACAGTGCCAGAGAGCGCTTCATGGCCGCAGCCACAGAACAGGGCAACCCCAGCGTAAAGCAGGATGGTGGCGATCAGGGAGGCGTAGGGAATGCCTCCCAGGCATTTAATACAGCACTCAAAACACCCTGCAGAAGACCAAGGAAAAGAGTTAGGAATGAATATTGTTTCTTTATTTAATTAATTCTTAGAAAAATGTGAGCCTTATAGGAATGTATATTTGCATTTGTAGATGATATCAGGTCGGCACGCATAACCAGCCTGCCCTGAAGGGTAGAAAAATCAAGTTCCTGTATTATAAACCCATTGTCCACAGAGAAGAGGATATTTAATGCCCATGAGGTCTTCTTCTTCTACCCACAAACCAAAAGAAGCCCTTCCGTTCTGACCCAGACTTCCTGTAATATCTTCACCACGTGCACACACAGCATTCTATCTTGACTTTATTGCTGCCAAATTTCATCCGCTTCTGTTTTTATTTCAACGACATTTATTTTATGGGTCTCCTTTTACCTGCGTTTTAAAAATAGTGGGTCAAAACCTGTTTGTTGTGAACCCAATTTAGTGAAATTTGCTCAGCAGTTTTTAGGAGGGAAAGAGAACAGACTAGGTAATATCCAAGCACACTGCACGTAGTAAATAAAGCATTTGAGAGGCTTTTGAGTTGAGATATTAATTTATGTTACCTTCATAGTGACTCAAATATGAAATCTACTTCTTGCTGTAGTGCGTAATTAAAAAAAAAATAAGAAAGACACTGAAAATTGAGAGACCAGGACAGGTAAAATCCTTGCTCTACCACTGTGTGGTTTTTGGCAAATTCGTGCTTTTCATTTCATCATTTGTAAAAGGGTGGCAGTAAGAATTCCCCTCAAATAATTCTTGTGAGCATTAAGTAAGTAATCACGCTACTGGGTATTTACCCAAAGAATATGAGAACACTAATTCAAAAAGATATACGTACCTCAACATGTATAGTGCATTATCTACAATAACCAAATTATGAAAGAAACCCAAGGGCCCATTGATAGATAAATGGATAAAGAAGATGTGGTATATGTATACAATGGAATACTACTCAGTCATAAAAAGAATGAAATCTTGCCATTTGCAACAACATGGATGGAGCTGGAGAGTATTACGCTAAGTAAAATAAGCCAGTCAGAGGAAGACAGATACCCTATGATTTCACTCACATGTGGAATTTAAGAAACAAAATAAATGAACAAAGGGAAAAAAAAGAGACAAACTAAAGCAGACTCTTTACTCTAGAAAACAGATGGTTACCGGAGGCGAGAGGGGGTAGGTATGGGGGAGAGGGGGTGGGGAAGAAAGAGTGCATTTGTCATTATGAGCACTGAGTAATGTACAGGACTGTTCGGTCACTCTATTGTACAACCAAAACTTTTAATATGACACTGTATGTTGAGTACACTGGCATTTAAATTACATTACATTATGGTGAGCTAATCCGTAAAATAGCACGTGCCATGGACTAACCACTCAGTAAATGTCAGGGCTACCACTACTAGACACACCTTTAACTATATCAAGATTAACGATGATTGTGTTGTTGTATGGTTTTCAAAAATACTTTGACTACAGGAATCACTTTTGCTTTTTAAAGTTTTATCACATTAGTCTTTTGAAAGACAGCTTTCTAGTCTATGACATCAGAAAAGCATGGTTGTTCATATTAAAAATAAGTGTCAAAATTTGCTAGATATCTTCCATGAGCTTAACTAGAAGTGCTTAAGTGTGTATGTTTTGCAATAAGACATAGTGATGAGGTACTCTGTACCAGCTGCTGGGAAGAAAGGACGCCTAAGAAGGGGCTGCAAGGCTCAGAGCACCTCCTAAGATGATCTTAGTTTCCCCTCCATCCCCCTGTGTGTGTCTGTCCCCCCTCCCTGTCTCCCCTCTATATATCCTACTCAGAGATTTCCTCCTACTCTTCTCCTTTTGGAAATTCTTGATCAAACCTCTTTTTGTAACGTTAAAACCTCTCAAAAGCTCTCTACCTAACTGGCACTTCCTTTCTGTAGAAACAAATAAAGGAAATTGGAAAATGGATTGTTATTTATTGTATTTAAGTAAGTCACAGGAAAATCTGTGTGCACTTTATCTAGAATGCATATATGTTTACAGTAACACACAGTGCACGCAACCATTTTAAAGTTCCTGTGTGAAGTAATTTTATATTTAGAGAGTGGTCCAGCCTGCTAATTTTCATACTGATCATTGGAACTGGCCTTCTTTTTTTTTTTTTTTTAAGATTTTATTTATATTTGACAGACAGAGATCACAAGTAGGCAGAGAAGCAGGCAGGGAGGGGAGGGGAAGCAGGCTCCTTGCTGAGCAGAGAGCCCGATGCAGGGCTCTATCCCAGGACCCTGAGATCATGACCTGAGCCAAAGGCAGAGGCTTAGCCCACTGAGCCACCCAGGCGCCCCTGGAACTGGACTTCTTGAAAGAATTATGGCTCACCTCATCTGCCCCAGAGCAAAAAAAGACATCTGAACATGTCTTCACTTCCATAGCAATTGTTAGTACAGGAAATCATTTCCTGAACATTCCTTCACCGACATACACACACACACACACACACACACACACACACAATGTGGGGAAGTAGAAAAGGTTAGAACAGCTTGACACTTCATATGATAGGAAGAGATTTCGCTAGCAGATGGGTGAGACCAGAGTGTGCAGTCTCTGAATATCGCTGAATACAGTTTTGAGTGGAGATTAACAGGATAGCAGAAAAATCTTTGAACTATTCTTTGTCTTTCCATGTTGTAAAAAATTCACCTTATTGATTATTTCAAAATAAAGAATAAGAAACAGAATTGGTACCAACACAAACAGGAGTTACCCTTATTTTGGCAAGTGCTCCCAAACAGCCCTATGATTTCAAATCTAATTCCTTTGTGATTTCTCCCCTCTACTATTCTGGAAAAATTAGACATAGGTATGGGGGACTTCTTCTGCAGGCCCTGAGGTGTCAAGACCAGATTAATGTAATCAACAAAAGCCTTCAGAATAGAAGTTTAAATATAAAGAAAAAAGTCCAAACATTAAGTTCATAGATAGGAATTACTTTTCCTGGATCTTATTAAAGCTTCTAACAAAGCAAAAATAAAATCAGAATGAGGCCCAAGAGCAAAGGAAGTGGGAAGCCTATAGATGATCACCAAAATGCCGCTGAAGACTTTAGCTTAACTCTGCTAATCTGAATTCCGATTCAGATCAGGTTCTACTTATGTCACATTTTCTCTATTGTGGTTTAGATGGACCGTTACTAGGACCCCCATGAAAGCAAGCCTAGTTACCTAGACCCCATATATCTCAGGGGAGGGAAGGTGGTCGTGGTTATCAGTGTCACAGTCGAAAGGATTAGTTACAGTAATGCCTTTTATTTTTAGAAAAACATGAGAATCTCAATACTACGGAAACCCAAACTGACAACCCTAGTTAACAGGCATTTCTGAATGAGTTCAAGATCTCCAAACTAAATGGCAATATTTTTTTTACTCTCTATTTAAATGCTGCCACTTAAATCCCTCAGAATTATATTAACCCTATTGATGAATACAAATTTTCTAACCCTCCCTTACTGCCAAGTCAGGCTGCGCCCTGTCAGTTGGAGTCCCGGTCCTCTGCAAAGCTTCCACTCAACATAAAAAAACTTGCAGAATCTTATCATGCACATTTTGCACCTGTAATGGGCTAGTTCCTAACCACCCCCAGTCCTGCACAGGGCCTGAGCTGCCTATCACATTTAAAAGAAGACTCAGAACTCCCATCTGGGGAAGCAGCGCAGCATTTCTGCCTTCTCTCCAGCTGCCAGAATCCCACATAGTTGCTGGCAGGGGAACTTCTTTCCACCCACAGTGAGAAACAGCCTTGGCAGAGCAGCAGAATCACCATGGCAACCGCGCTCTGGGGCCCAGGACATGCTCCCAACAATCATCCTTTAAGGCTGAGGATTGGGCTGCCACCCACCACCACGTTTTTACTGCACCTCGAGATGAGAAACCTCCCCATTTAATGATTATCAGCGAAAGCGTCATAAGTGGAGTGTTGGCATTGGAGAAAATGCATCTCTTGAGAAAATCTCTATTAAAAGCGATAAAGACTACTTTACGCAGGAAACACCTTCAAGACTAGATATGATGAGAATAGGCCACCAATTCTCAGGTAGAGCTGCTGGTTCAAATACCAAACATAGAACTTGACACGCTATCCAGGAGATATTACCGGTACACACAGAGAAGCATGTCCCATACACGCTAGCTGCTGGTTGCATTTCCTCAAATGAATGAACACTATGCCTTTAGTTTCATATTAAAAAAAAAAAAATTAGTTGGGTGCCTGGGTGGCTCAGTTGGTTAAGCAACTGCCTTTGGCGCCAAGTCATGATCCTGGAGTCCCGGGATGGAGTCCCGCATCCGGCTCCCAGCTCCATGCGGAGGCTGCTTCTCCCTCTGACCTTCTCCCCTCTCGTGCTCTCTCTCACTGTCTCTCTATCACGTAAATAAATAAAATCTTTAAAAAAAAGAAAACAATAGCAAAGTAATTACAAGACTTTCTTTTCAACACACTCTAAACATTAGCATTTATCTGATATTTAGTGGGGTTACACATTCCTAATATAAAAATTAAAAAAAACAACACAAGTTCTTGACATACTCCATATTTTTCAGAAAGAGGAGATACGTGATTAATTTACTCCCCTTTAAACACTGTGAAGTAAACACAAGCCTTTGCCTTCACTCATTCCACAAAGTGCACCAAGATAAGTCAAGGGGAAAGAATGTAAAGGAAAAAGAGCCTAGAAGATAAGCAACTGAGAAGAGAGGCTAGCAACACAGTGGTGGATTCTGGAAAAGAGACTGACAAATGAGACTGACAATTTATTCACTGATAAATACTTCCTAGCTCCATTTACCAATGAGTTGATGCTTTCTCTACTGAGCTACAGCGACACCTTGGTCATCACCAAGTACCCTGAGAGGTCTGGGTGTATTGGGGAGGCTGTCTGTTTTGGTCCATCAGTGTCCTGGTCTGTCCCTGGGCCAATGTCACACTGCCTTACAATATGTTTTCACTTGTGGTGGAGACAATTCCCCTATTTGTTCATCTTCCTCACGTGCATCACGCTATTAATGGCTCTTCTACATGGTCATGTAAATTTCCGAAACAATCTGTCTGATTCCACAATTTAACTAATTGGGATTCTGATTGGTATTTATACACCGATTTTGTATCTAGAAATTTTGCCAAATTCTTTTGATGATCTTCTGAATTATTTTGATTCTGTGAATTACTCTTAATTTGTTGATAATCAGATCATCTGTGAAAATTTTGAGCTTTCTTTCTTTTCATTATTTGTACCTTGCATTTATTCTTCTATTGGCTTATTCTGTCAGATAAAACACAATGAGAAGAGTAGAAACAATGAGAAAAGGGCACATTTTCTTGTTCCTCATAATAAAGAGAACACTTGCCATGTTTTACCATTAAGTGTGATGTTTGTTGCTGGTTTATTGGTTAAAGAGGTAACACACTTTTCCCCATCTGTTGAAATAATTTTGTTGTTTCCTTTCATCTGCCATTTCAGTAAGTTTTTCTAATTTAAACTAGCATTCCTGAGAAAAATCCAACTGAGTCATACTGTATTTTTCATACATTGCTGAACTCGTCATGCTAACATTTTGTTCAATACTTTTGCATTTATCAATTCATTCCACAAATAGTTCCTGAGTCTTCACCAGGTGCTCGGCAGTATGCTAACTGCCAGAGCTGTGGAAGTCAGTCAGTCAACAAAAAGCTCTGCTCTCTTTCTAGAAGCGGGAGACAGACAATAAGCAAGATGCAGAAGTAATAATATATATAAGGTCATATTAAGTGCAGAGAGAAAAAACCAAAACAGGGAAGAAAGCATAGGGAATATGGGAATAATGATTTCAGTTTTTTCAGGAAAGGAATAACCAAGACGACATTTTAAAAAAAGATCTGCAGGAGAGAAAGGAGCCATCAAGAAGGAAAAGAGGGTCTCAGACAGAAAAAGTAGATCTAATGTCTTTTTTTTTTCTTTTTTTTAGATTTTTATTTGACAGAGAGAGAGAGATCAGAAGTAGGCAGAGAGGCAGGCAGAGAGAGGGGGGAAGCAGGCTCCCTGCTGAGCAGAGAGTCAGATGTGGGGCTCGATCCCAGGACCCTGACATCATGACCCGAGCTGAAGGCAGAGGCTTAAACCACTGAGCCACCCAGGTGCCCCGATGCTAATGTCTTAAGGCAGGTGTGTGACTAGAGTATCTGAGGAAATTTTAAGAAGCCACTGGTGGTAAAATAGAGTGAAGGTGAAACAGAGGAATATAAAATGAGGCTAAAAGTGTAGTGGGTGAGGATAGGGATATCTATGTTATGAGTGTAATGAATGTGACCAGCATCTAATTTTTGCTCTCTTGTTTTGGAAGCAGGTTTATCCTAGTCTTATAAAGTGATCTCCTTTTTCCATACTCTAGGATTGTGGGGCTGTTTGCATCAGCTTTAGCTGCACCATAAATATTTGGTAGAACTAGTTAGTAAAACCATTCAGAACACATATGTACTTTGTAGGAACAATTTTAACTACTGATCTAATTTGCTAATGGTTATAGAACTAATCAAGTTTTCTATATCTCTGTAAGTTTGCTTACGAAGTTCAATTTTCATAGGTATTTGGAAACTTCATATAAGATTTAAAATTTACAACCAAGTTGTATGTAATTTCGTTTTACAGTATTTTTAATTTATTCGTCATTTGCTCATATTTCCTTTTGTCTCCTCTGATGATTTCAATGTCCTTCCTTCCTTCATTTCCGCACCCCTCCACCCCTCCATTCCCCCTACCGCCTCCCCACCTTTGTCTCTCTTCTGTTCTCCCTTTCTTTTTCTATTCTTAAAGTGCATCGTCAGGATGCCTATGTTGCATGTTTCCATGTTTGCTACAAAAAAAAAAAATTCAATAATTTTAAACATCACATTTTATTTTCCCATTCAGGCTATCATATTTCCAACCCAGGTTAGTAGTGGGGCTCTCTGGCCACTAGAGCCCACTCAGAAACTCAGGATGAAAAAGGAGACATCGTCTGGAACATTGTCCACATAACCTCAGAATAAGAATCATCAGGGAATCTCACCAGTTAAATATTCTGAGCTGCAAGTGACAGGTCTCACTTCTATTCCCAGTCCAATGGCTAGACAGAGTCAACACTCCTCCCTCTCAACCACAAAGAACACAAAGTCCAATTCCATCATGTTCCCAAGAGACAGAGGGCCCTGAATACTTAGCAAATAGTATTAATAACTATCATAATAAAACCCCCATGGTTTTTCAATATTATTATTCTTTTCAAATAACCCATTTTGCTTGATTGTTTCATGTTTCATTAATTTGTTTTGAAATTATTTCTTTAATTTTACTTTACTGGGGTATATTTTGCTATACATTTCGTAATGTCCTGAGATGGTTGCTGAGTTCATTAACTTTTGGTCTTTCTTTTCTAATAAAAATATTTAAGGAGATAAAGTCCCTTCTAATTTTACTTGAGTGAATTTCACAAGTTCTAATATGTGATCCTTTTATTACTGTTCAGTTGTTAGACTTTTCTAAAGCCTACTGTGATTCTTTTTGATACAAAATTTATTTATGTACTTGTTTCCTTTGATTCTTTTGTTTTCATTCCCAAATATATGAGATTTTTCTGTTTTTTTAGTTTATTATTTGTGTCTTAATGGCATCATTGTTAGAAAACATGAGTTGTAGTATAACAATCTTTTGGAGCTTACGGGTGACTTCCTTTAAATTAAATCCGAAACCTGGATTTTTCCAGTCTCTCTAAAATAGCAGAAATTAAGGTCACAAACGCATAAGAAAGCTGGCTAGTGGGATCAAACTGTGGGGGGACTCCCCCCTCCCAACCCATGAAAGGTAAAAGGTAATTTTCTTTACTATCCTAAATAGAATATTTGTCATTGTTGTTGTTATGCTTATTATTATTATTATTTTGTTGTTGTTGTTCAGTCTTCCACTAAAGCCTTTTAGAGTCCTGGTTTTTTATACTATGTATTCCAAGTTGACTCCATGCCTTGGGTAAACTCAGGCTCTGTTTCCTAACCTCTGCTACCCGGCAACCATATGTACAGCCAAGGAGACCAGGAATATGAAAATAACCCCAGAGACTTCCTGGCGGCTTCAAAGCTATCTTGCTTATCCCTCTGAACTGCTTTTACTTTTTTCTGGCCTCTGAGGATTCTGCTTACTCTCTTGCCAGAATACCAATGCATACAAATATGAGTAAACATATTTTGATTGCATCTATATTTTAAATATGTTTATTTTAAAACCATACACATATTAATTCCACCATCTTAAAAATTGTCTTGCAACAGCAAAGCTTTTCATGTCATTTAGTCTACCATACTGCAGGTAGGCAACTTAGATCAGATAAGGAAGTCCAATATCCTCATCTAAATATGCGGCTCACCGTGAAAATCAGAGAAAATGAAGATTAATAAATTATCAGGCACTCTAAAACAGTTTCTTAGAATTGAAGAACATGAGTCTCCAGATTGATAGGACTTTCCTTTCTGGGATGACTCCCTTTGTGGAGTCCTTACCTCCCCACAACCTACTGCCTGCCCCACAGTCGTGCCAAATACCAAAGAGTAGAGAGGCTGAGGTTGGGTCGTATGGCCAAGACAGGTCTTCTGGTTACAGCTACTGGGTTCATGGCTAATAAGGGTCTTCGACAAGTCATCAACATGCAAGGGAAATGTGACGTTATCACACTAAGTTAAAGCAAATGACTTTTCACAGGACGGGTGCTGAAAACGTGTAGCAGCTCAGTTTAGCCTTAGGATCCTTAAGTGTCTGTGGAGATGTTAGTGGCACAGAGCCAACCTGACTTCCTCCTATCCTGTTATGCAAGGAAATATGTCCCTTGGACAGAAACAGTACAGTCACCATCACATCACGACTTGCCTATACTAAGTTATTCACTAATCCCCACCCTCTTCCCCCCAGAGCCTATAAGCAGCATGGGCACTGAATCACTCCATCAATGCACAGTGATTGTTTTGTGAGCACCTACTAGTTTTGTCCACTGAGTGTGCAGGAGTGAGTGACCAAAAAAAAACATGGTCTCTACTCTTTTTGAGCCTCCATGCTAGTGAGAAATAAAATTAGAAATTGCTAGCACCTTTTCAGAAACTTTTCCAAAAATATTCTTTCTCAGGATCTAGTACTGTGATATCTTGAGTGTCCAATCAGAGCAGCCAGGATCACAGCCTGGCTTACCTATCTTATCTAATAATATAAAAGCTCAAAATTGTGCTCCTGGAGTATGCTTTACACTGCAAAGTTTGCAGCAGACAGACTTTGGTGAACTCTTTAATTAATGACGTGATCATCTATATTTTTAAAGCATTCTAGAATATAGCCCACAGAATACCCAAATGTTACTAAAATTTTAATTAACGTTGTATTTAAATATATTCCTGGGTTAAACAAAGTACAGAGTTAAACATATGAATACTTCAGGACAAATTATCAAGACAGCAAACTAAAATGACAGGTTTTGAAGTTAGATATTTTAGTCATTGATACATGCCTGTACTTAAATCAGTTCCCAATTTTAAAAAGAATATCTTTTTTTAAAAAGATTTTATTTATTTATTTGACAGACAGAGATCACAAGTAGGCAGAGAGGCAGGCGGGGGGGGCGGGGGTTGGGACAGAAGGCCCCCTGCTGAGCAGAGAGCCCAATGCGGGGCTTGATCCCAGGACTCTGGGACCATGACCCGAGCCGAAGGCAGAGGCTTTAACCCACTGAGCCACTCAGGTGCCCCTTAAAAAGAATATCTTGAGAGAGGAAAAGAACATGCGGATTTTGGAGATTTCTTTTCCCCTCTTAATTTTTTGTCTGGGTACCAAAACCACCAGGGCTTTTGTCAAAAATAGAGATCCCAGGATTCCCTCCCTCGAAAACTATGTTTTTATCAAGTGCTTCAGTTGGTTCTGATATACAGATGTAGCAGCATATAGAAACCGTGCAGAATTGTATAAAAGTCATATTACGTGACTAACGTGTTTTAAGATGAGTTGATAGTGGCATGGCTACACATGTAATACAGGGATTAAGAAGGATTTATCCTAAGAATTCTGAACAGATTATTAAACAAAGGATGGAGTATATAACTAAATGACATCAATAAGCATTTTTTGAGTGGTTCCAATGCATCAGAAATATACCAAGCCTTTAAGAGACTGACTGTATGGGGCGCCTGGGTGGCTCAATGGGTTAAGCCTCTGCCTTCGGCTCGGGTCATGATCTCAGGGTCGTGGGATCGAGCCCCGCATCAGGCTCTCTGCTCAGCAGAGAGCATGCTTTCCCCACTCTCTCTCTCTCTGCCTGCCTCTCTGCCTACTTGCGATCTCTGTCTGTCAAATAAATAAATAAAATCTTAAAGAAAAAAGAGAGACTGACTGTGTGATCACCACAGCAACTCGATGAGGGAGGTATGATTACATGCGGGCAATTTTACAAATGATTATTGAGGGTCAGTACTGAAAAACATGTGAAAGCCGATGTAGTGTGGACTTTCCAGAAGAATAATGACTTTTTCTTTCTAAAAACATTTTATTATGGAAATTTTTACAATATTAACATTTATGACTCAGAGAGTTTAAAAAAAAAAACTGTATTGCTGATTACAGAACATTCCATGCTGGTCACCATGACTTAGCAAGAGTGTTTTGATTAATTAAACATATTTCTCCAAGCAGAAAAGTTAATTGCTTCAATAATGATGAGAGCCATACTCTCTCGCCGAGATAAATAAGGCCCGGAGGGTGAGAGGGCAGTCAGGTGGAGACAGATCTCTCACGTGCCGTCAGAGCCATCCCCAAGGGAAAAAGAAGTGGAGCATCAAACTGCTCTGAGTGCCAGACCCTGTGAGGTTCTTGTAGCATCTTGTTCAGATGATGCTTGGAGACCCCGTTAAACCCCTTACCTCCCCCTGTAACGAGTCGACCAATTATCCTAACTATCGACGTGGTTGGTTTCCTAACAACTTTCAAGGTTGTTCAAAATGTTGCTTGTTTGTTTGTTTTTCGGGTTATCCATTGGTGCCTAATGAGCCATTCCCCCAAATTCAATAGCCTAAAACAACAGTGTGGTATAATTTCTCACATCTGTCATGGGGTTATTTGACTCAAATGGGCAGTTTTCGTTTGGGATCATTTAAGCAATTGCAGCCAAAATGTGGATGGTGCTGGAGGTCGTCTGAAGGCTTGAGTGGGGTAATGTCCAAGATGGCTTCTCCGCTTGCATGTGTGGTGCCCCCACCAGCGTGCCTGGAATGGCCAAGGACGCCCTGGGAACATCTCATTTCAAGTGGCCTCTCTAAGTGGCACTTAGGGCTGTCTCACAGCATGGTGAGGACATTATGGTGGCTTCTATCAAAGCAGTAGCTCCTAGACAGAGAAAGCAGAAGTTTCCAATCTTCTTAAAGGCTGAGCACGGAAATGGCCGAGCATCATTTTTGCCACATTTTATTCTCAAAGTAATCACCAACAGCTCAGATTCTTGGAGGCTGAGAAGTGGATTCCAACTGTGGAGGGAAGGAGTGGTAAATGCCTGCAGCCATCTTTAATTGGCCACAAGATTAGCCAGTTTGAAATAGAACTCCCTACCCCAAGGACAGCTTCGTTTTCCTCCATGACACTCAACAGCTCCCAACCTATCCTTTATCTCACTTGTTGACTTTGTTTATTGATGCTCCACACCAAAATGTGAAAAGTATAAGTTCAAAGATTTCCGGGCTTTTTCATTTTTATATGCCTCATTCCTAAAATAATACCTGCCTTGTGGTGGGTGTTCATTTATTTGCTGAACAAATGAATTAATTGGAAAATCTGTCTCAACAAACAACTAGGGCAGGTCAAAAAGAGGTAATTTTCCTCACACTTTCCACCATGTCTACCCTGCAGATAAATGTCAGAATCATGAAAATTTCCTACTTTGGGACAAATTTGGGGAGTAGATATTGGTTACAACACTATTTTTACTTTTTTTTTTTGTCTCATATCTCTTGTTTTTATCAGGTTATTTTTCTGTGTAACGTGTAAAGAATGTTTATGCAGGTTGGCTGCGGAGATAACTCAAAAGCCTTCCTGTAATGGGTCATCTTCATTTTGTAGAAGAAAAAACTGGGATTAGGATACTCATCCTTTAACAGCATAGAGCCCCATACCTGGCAATGCCTGCACTTGAACTAATATGTCTGTCTCTAAAATTCTGCCCTGATAATTACACCAGACTGCGAATTATCAATATGACTCTCCACCAAACAGAACAAAAACACATACTTCTACACCAAAAACAGTAGAGAAAAAGTTCACAGAAGACCCCGAGAACTTCAGAACTATTAAATTCCCAGCAGAAAAAGCTGATGATGACATTGACAATAAAAGTAAAAGTCACCGGCCTCTAAAAGCAAATAAACTGAGGAAAAGAGGGTGGTATTTTTTTAATTATTCATCACAAATTATCTACTGCTGTTCAATAAAATTTTATACAATTCTGAAAACTCTAAGTATTGGCTCCAAAATGATGTGCTGCCTAAGATACATTCCCTCCCCTTCAAGACTATTTTCTTTGAAAGAGTTGTGCTTTCCTAGAAGGGTCTATTCCTTACCTTGCCTCATGTATCACTAATTCGAAAGCTGGAGGAAATATTTCAAAACATAAATGAAAGTATGTCACTCTCTACCTTAAAATCCTTCTTTGACTTTCCATTGTGTTTCTCCATTATTACGGTTTTCATGCCTTCCTTACGTGCTGGAGCTCTGCTGGAGATCTCTCCCGCATCCTTATCTCCACCCACCACATGCCCACCCCCCCGCCCCCAGCTACACTGGCCGGCTTTCGATTCCTGAAAATGAGACTTTGCACTTGAGTGATCTTCTGATGCTCCTCCTCTGTACAGTCGACACTGCTTCCTTACAGAGAATCCCTTTCGTAGCTCATGAAAGAGGATCCTATTTTCAATAAGAAAAAAGGCTAGTGGAAATTGTGTATTCATTAATGATAAGGCAGAATCCCTTAACCATAGCATAACTTAAAGCTCATCATTTATTAACAGATATTTACTTCTTAATTGTGCATTTTTCTGCATCAGTACTTACTGATGGTCACTAATAATGACACTGCACAGATTGTCAACACTCGTATTCAGTGGAATTTTATAATATAGCACAGTAGCACTGCCATTAACTGTCATTTCCGTATATTATGTGTAGATACGCAATAAAATTTTAAAAATTAAGCATCACTCTTTAGGATAGACACCTTTTCCAAGAAAACTAAAAAGAAAGGAAAAACTGGTGATAAAATGGGTCCTATAGGATCACTGGGGATATGCTGCTTGACATAAAAATATTTTGTCCCCATGTGAATTACACAGTTTAGGTATATGTTTTATTCTTGGCTAATATGCTGAGCCACATATTGTTAAAAAAAAAAAAGTAACTATCTCCTGCACATCACGAAGGAGCTGCAAGAATTTTCCAAGAATTTTCAGTGTAATAAGGCATTCTGTTTTCAAACAGGCATTATGTGTTTTATATGAAGCAATATAGCATTATGAGGTTATATTTTTAACATTAAATAACATATAAGACCTTGTAAAACTGTGCCAATTAAACAAAGCAGTTTGGATTCCAGATCAAGGGTCTTGACATGCTGCTATCTTCGAACCTCAAGACCACGGCAATTTTAAGATGCTTTTGAACTTCATAATCACTGAGAAACTTTTTATAACCACATTAACAACATCAAAAACAGCAATATTTTGCTTATGCCATTATGCCAGATATTCTGTGGATTTTTACAAAATAAAATTAGTTTATATGTAACGTAAGTTTATTCTTTAATTCAATGGATTTATTAGCTTTTAAAGGGGGAACAATGAAGTATTTCTGAATACTTTATGCAAAATTTAACTATGATCAGCACATATTGTGATATTGTGATCAGCACATATTGTCTTGATCTTTTATTATATTGCTCCTTTAAAAATAAAAGAATAAATGAATTTTTAAAACTAATATTTAAGAATGAATAACATTTATAGTATTAAAATGAAAAATCTACGAGTCAGTATTTAAACCATATGACACCAAAAAAATGTATTGATCACAGTTTTCAAAATTGCAGTAAAAAAAGCAAAGATAGAATCACTACTAGCACACTCAGAGACATGATCAAATGCCTATCCTTTAAATAGAATTGAAGTATATTTAAAATAAAATTAAGGAATTTGAACACATTTTTAAGAATAGAAATATAACTTTAAAAACTAGTGACTGGGGTGCTTGGGTGGCTCAGTGGGTTAAGCCTCTGCCTTTGGCTCAGGTCATGATCTCAGGGTCCTGCGATTGAGCTCCGCATCGGGCTCTCTGCTCAGACGGGAGCCTGTTTCCCGCCCCACCCCCTCTCTGCTTGCCTCTCTGCCCACTTGTGA
The DNA here is from genome assembly GCA_003697995.1 of Taxidea taxus jeffersonii. Taxonomy (NCBI): domain Eukaryota; kingdom Metazoa; phylum Chordata; class Mammalia; order Carnivora; family Mustelidae; genus Taxidea; species Taxidea taxus. Next base: position 67,433 of record ML111249.1, read on the forward strand.
TCTCTGTCTGTCAAATAAATAAATAAAATCTTAAAAAAAAATAAAAACTAGTGACTAAAAGAATTGCAAAATAATTCTTGATTATAACTTAAAAGTTGCAAAAGAAAATTTAGAAAATAAAAAACATAAATTCTCTCTTAAAAGACAGCATGAATTACTTATTGAAAGTTTACTTGTTTAATTCAGTTCATGGAAATTCACTATGACATTTGTGGATAAAACCATATTTCTCTAAATGATAGGTTTTTACTGCAATCTGGCATTTTAAGATTTACACATTTATTCTCAATTTAAAGATGATTTTTTTTCAGAAAGGCAGATATGAAAATTTTCTGTTTCATAGTTACTACAATCAATAAAAATTTGGCAGGAGGCAAAATGTAAAGGCATGTTCTGAAGCATCAAAATGATAAGAATATTTTGAAGAACATTTCCTAAGTCAAAATGTTATTTCAAAATATATATGTAATAGAGCACAAAACAAATCGCCTCCAGAAAAATCACATTATGCTGTTTTATCATGAACATCAGCGGAATTTTCAAAAATGGGCACATAACAGTTATTTCTTCACAATGAGTCACAAACAAATTGTCACAATATGTTAGAAGGAAAAGTCTCTTCTGTGGTCTGAGAGTATGGTTAGGGGCATCTGAATTGTGTGATGTATATTTGGAAATAGGCAAAATGGTAGCACTTCAAAATAGAAATGTCATTTCCGTAACCACTATCTTTTTTCAAGCACCAGAGTCTTTTAAAAGCTAAAACATATTTTAAATCAACAGAACAATATTCCTCCTTTCTGTCCCTGTCCTTCTCACCAGGGGAGCTATTATGACATGCTCTGCTCCCTAAAGGACAGGCACGTATTAGTTCAAAGTCTCTAATAAATCCTTTTTACGTGTTGTACAGACAATGTTGATTTTATTTGAGCCATGCCTAAGCCTGTCATTCTGTGACCTCTATTACAATTAGAATGAGCTCCCACATCACCAGATAAAGATGCACTGTGTTTTTATTACAGTGATTTTTCACTCCCTACTAATTTGTCCCATACCCCAAATACTTAATGTCCTTTGCTTCTTTTGATGGTGTCCCATGTGACTCTTAGTCAGTGGGGGTTAAAAAATACAGGTTTAGAGAGAGAGAAGAGGGCTACAAAGCAGCCTGTGAACATGTTAGATTTCAGCTGTTTCGGTCCTCTGCTCACCGCAGGGGCTTCTGTAAGAGAGCTCAGCCAATGTGGGAAAACCTGCACTTCACATAAATCTTCTTCTTTCACATTACTAATCCCCAGAATTTTATGAATACACACAAAGCTCATTTTCCGTTCCTGCCAGTCACCTCTAGTGGCTGTGAAGTAAAAGTAAGAATTGCTGCAAAATTAACAAAAAGAATGCCCGTCATGAACGGAAATGGCAGCTACATTAAATAAAACAGTAGATTTTTATGATCTCGAGTACAGACTCTATTCTTGGATGTAGGACTCCTGTCCTGTGGTCTGTCTGTGACTTGAGAATAAGCCTCTGAGATGAGGGATTAGGATTTCCGCGTTTTATACATGCAGCATGTCACCAGAGTCTGGCTCATGAACACAGCGGGCATGGAACAGCCAAGGACCTACATTCTCTATCTGCTGCTGTTTCTCAAGGCGTCAGGACCCATGTGAGGCAACTTCACCCATCAAGATTTTTATCCTTCAACTTCAACATCATGTCTACTCAAATTATATCAGAAAAAAAAAATATTGGAGTCATAGCAGTAGAATCAAAAGATGGAGTTAAACCTGAGGAAACCTTAGGAATATAGCTTATAATATAAAGAAAGAAGAGTAATTTCTGTCTTTGGCCATGACTGGTCATCACTGAGGTGGGATGAAAAGACCCTGAAGAAAGTCACAACAGAACTGTGTTACATTTCTGGCCTTTTTTTTTTTTCAATAAGTAGCAGTTCCTTAAACTTTTCTAGTGTCTGTTTTGTTTTGTTTTAATTGTTTTAAGGGGTGCCTGGGTGGCTCAGTCTGTTCAGATCTTGATTTTGGCTGAGGTCCTGATCTCAGGGTCATGAGACTGAAGGCTGCATATGGCTCCATGCTGGGCATGGACTCGCCTTAAGATTCTCTCTCTCCCCCTCTCCTTCCCCTCTGCCTTTCCTGTCCTCTCTTTAAAAAAAGAAAAAAAAAAAGTAAAATTGAACTTAAGAAATTCCATGAAGAGGTCTTACAGGGTACAGGATTGGTTTTATTATTCTTAAAGTTGCTGTGCAAACTCATTAGCTTAATGGTTTTCTCAAGTCATTGGAAAGTCCTAGGTTAGATATCCTTAAAGATACTGCTTGCTAAATAAACACAGTATTTCGGATTTAAACATGCAAGACAGTATTTTATATTCATGATGAAAACTGTTGACACTTCAGGCAGCTTCAGTAGGTAATATATGATCAAATTTAGATAATGGAAAGGATTATTTTTTTCTAACGTGTCTAACAATGTTCATGCTAAGACTGAACTTGGAAGTGAGAGAAAGTAATTAGGGTGAGGCATTCAAAATTGTTTTAATTAATGACAGTGAACAATATATTCCTGTGGTATGATTTTTTTCTGTTTTCTTTAGAAATGTGGCCAAGTTGCACACAATAATTTATAAAATTATATTATGCATGATGTATGTACATAAAAATTGCTTTCTACTATTACAATAGCAATATTTTAAAAATCCTATCATTGTTTGCAGATAATATTCTGGGAGAAGATGCTTACAGTAACTCTAATGGTTTATTCTTATAATGAGATTCTAAACAAGAACTAGCCCTGCTGTTGTTTAGTTACACAAAGATGATATATAACTCTAAGATTATTTTCCTTTCATTTAAGAAATCACAGGACCGGAAGTATTTTACAACCATAATGGAAGGAAGACTATCCCGGTGAAATATAGTACAAAAGTGGCCTTGACCAGATATCTCATGACTAGGAAGCAAGGGTCTGGGGGGACTTGGATTCTATTTATGTTTGATCCTGACAAATGTTTCATGGAAATAAAGTCATTATCTGCTTCCTCCTCTTTTCTCAGCATTACTGTGACTCTCATTTTAATCACATATTTGACTTTTAAACTAAGTTAGATGTAGCTGCCCAATCAGGAGGTCTATCTCTTGGAAAATTTAATATATGCTGAAATGCTAAAGGGAAAGCAAAAAAAGATGTTTTTGGAGGAGTCTGGCCAGAATACTGATTTTTACCAAAGAGTTCCAGAATTTGAACTGGTAGACTTATTGTATTTTAATCACTTATGACCTGAATGAAGAGAAAATATGATGAGGTTCTTATTATCCTAATAAGAAAAAGTATATCACTTCCCAATACAAAGGAATGTGGGGTATATACACCGGGTGATGTATGGAACGGTTGAATCACTCACTTTATTATCCCCCTGAAACTAATATATCACTCTAGGTTAACCTACTGGAATTAAAATGAAAACTTAAAAAAAAAAGGGGGAGAGAAAATATGGAACGTTCACCTAGTAGTCGGGTTGCTTTTGAAATGTAAAATAATAAGAGGGAGCTATTCTTGTCATTTAAGCATATTTATGAAGTTACTAAATGTTGATTATTACTGGACAAATAATAGTCACACATGCAGTACCTACTTAAAGCAAAATAAAAAAATAAACTAATAGAATGTCTACCTATGAGTCCAGACATCAACACTAATCATTTGGAACTCTAATACTGAAAACAAATCATATTAAAAATGCACTGGGCATTCTACACGCCACTTATTAATAGTCCATACGCACTGACAGTAGAATTGAGCGGGCTTGAGGGTCACATGGTCAGAACCAGACAAGCCTGGGGTTGGGTGCTCTGCTCAAAACCCACTATAGCTCTTCATTGCTTTTGGACTAAAACCAAAATCCTTACAATGGTTTTAAAAACCCTGCCTGATGTTTCTCCATCATCCCTCTGACCTCACCTTCTCCTTTGCTCCTCCCTCCCTCTGCCATGGAACTAAGGCCCCACGTCCTCTGAGCCTTGGGCATTCCTCGTGGCTATGCTTTCTGTCACAAACACGCTTGGCTCAGACACCACCTGAACTGACTTCAAGTCCTTCAATTTTTGCTCCGTTTCATCCTGATTACCCGCGTTACAAACTGTATCCTGTGTTCCCCGTGTTCATCAATGTGGACTTCAGGTTCCCTTTACCCTGCTCTGCTTTTCCTTGTTTCTGTATCACATATGAACTTTGAACATCGTATAAAATGTACTCGTCGGTATTATCTATTGTCTGTCTGTCTCCGCCACTGGTGTGCAAATTCATACCTCGTCGGGGCCCCGTTAACAGCTGTTAAATGAATGTCCTCTTGCATACTCATAAAAGCCTGTGTGGCCATGCAAAGTAAAAGCCTAGAATTCACAGTCAACAGGGAAGATAACAAAAGAAGTTGCTGAAAATATGCAGAGCTCATATCCAGTACCCCACATTCCAGTGTACTTGGAAGTGATATACTTTTTCTTATTAGCAATAAAAACTATACATATATTCTTAGTCAAATGTAAATTAAAATTCAAAAGCTCAAAATCAAATCCAGAGCCATAAACAGTTTCGTGTTAAAAACCGCATGATATAGTCCACAACCACAAAGAAAAGAAGGCACAGCCGTCTGTAAAGCTATGATATTATTCAGAGATTTTAACAAATTTAGCAATTCCATTCTCCAGCTGCTTCAGCCGCCAAGCTGATCAACATGGCAGGTATTTCAACAAACAGAAGTAAGCATAAGGCCTAGATACTCAGCGCCGCAGTATGGAATATTCCTTCTGATCGTTCAGGGAAAAAGACACAAAAAGTCTCCTTGTCACCATAAACACTGTAATTGTCTGCAGATATATTTACTATCTACAACAATGAATTTCAAACATGCATTCTAAATTACTCTGTGGTAGGCCAGAGCAGCAACACGACTTAAGAAGACAGGATCGGGAGGGAGACAAATCATAGGAGACTCTTAATCTTATAGAACAGACTGAGGGTTGCTGGGGTGAGGGATGGAGAGGGTGGTGGGTTATGGACACTGGGGAGGGTATGTGCTATGGTGAGTGCTGTGAAGTATGTAAGCCTGACAATTCACAGACCTGTACCCCTGGGGCAAACATACATTTTTTTAAATGAAAATAATTAATAAAAAAAAAAAAAAGATTCAACAGCAAAGAGCTCTGAGCGGGGAACCAAAGACCAGCTGCTAAGCAAGTTCTGACCTCTGTTGCAGGTCACAGGGCAGACCTCTTAACCTTCCCACACTGTGAACGAGCCACGGGACTGAATGGGTCTCTAAGGCTCTTTTCTCGTTATAAAATGTTTTTTAAAAATCTTTTTAAAAAATTCAGCAGGTTTGATTTTCTTTTTCCAATGCTCAGTAAATCATTAACCATGTATTTTGGACATGGGAAGAAAAGGGAGTATTTTTATTACTCTGGGAGGTTTTAACCCCCTTATCCAGTGACAAGAAGGGTTTTGGCAGGCCCATAGCCACTTACAGGGGGACCAGGGGAGAAAATGCCTCTGGAGCACAGAATACTGGCCTGCCCTTCAAGTCTACTCATGACCTTTCTTCCAGAAGCAGCCATGGCTCCTTGAATTGCTACCTTCTCTGGAAAGCTTTTGGGAGGATGGAGGGGTTTGATGAGATTACTATGGTCCATTTTTGTCACTTGTTCAGTCACCTGCTTCTATAAAGGCAATGGGTAACATTTTGGTTGAGTAAAATCTTTGAATTTTAGAGGACTTTCAAAGAGCAGGGTTTGAAATTGTATTATAGTAGTAAATTTTCTTAGTTTTCAAATATTTGATATCATGCTTAAAAATACAAGAAATAATCTAGTGCACTATTTTATTGAAAAGCATTATAAAATGTAACGTTATTTGATAATGGGAGAGGAAACTCTAAAACAGATCTTACTGTTTCAGCTTCTAGCTCTACATGTTCTGCCCCTGGGGAAGATCCACTCAGATTATTATAATGAATTCTGGTATTTATGTATAATGCAGTGAATGGTTCTGACAAAGAAATCCTAATAGATTAGCAAAAACTTGAAATAATTGTTTTTTTCTTAAAAGTTATTAATAAAGGGGCCCCAGGGTGGCTCAGTCATTTGGGCATCCAACTCTTGATTTGGGCTCAGGTCATGAATTCAGAGTCACTGAGCTCGGCGTCAGGCAGGGAGTCTGCTTGAGAGTCTCCCTCTCCCTCTGACCCTCCCCTGCCCCAGGTGTGTTCACTTTCCCTCTAAAATAAGTAAATAAATCTTTAAAAAGCTATTAATAATTTCATTCAAATAGTTACATCTTGGTTTCATTAGATTTTTGGCAATTCCCTCAAAATATGGAAAAATTACTTTAAAGCAAAAATGAAATCGAAAATCATGAAACCCTTGTCAAGCCTGGGATCCCGAGTG
>ML111249.1:74286-102601 GCA_003697995.1 Taxidea taxus jeffersonii
TTAGAGAAGAAAGAATTGGAGTAAAGATAAAACTGTTAGAATATTATTACTAATTAGTATTACTAAGCATATAAATTACAGAGCATATACCACCAAGGAATGAAGGCTTCTCGTGAAGTGGTAGCAACAAGAGAAGAAATGAAAGGATGTGTTTAAGGTGGGTAACGAAGGGGAAAATTGAGGGACACAGCATCAGCCTGAAAAAAGAAGGATTTGGAGTTGACTCCCAGATTTCAGTTATGGGAAAATGGTAGCAAAATCGACAGAAAGAGAAAATGTTTGAAAACAAGGAAAGCATGTGATTGTATGAAGGTACTGAGCTTTGATCAATGCTGTTTTTCAGCATTACTTCCTTTCCCCTAACTTCATAGTGTATTTTTCATATGCAAAATTTAAACAGTGACCCCTTGTTATTGAACTTGAATCGGCATTGGTTCTAAGTGTTTTGTTGGCCAGCTTTAGCTTATTGGGTTTGGTTTTTTTTTTTAAGATTTTAATCATTTATTTGTTAGAGAGAGAGAGCACAAGCAGGGGGAGCAGCAGGCTAAGGGAGAAGCAGACTCCATGTTGAGCAAGGAGCCCAATATGGGGCTCCATCCCAGGATCCTGGGATCATGACCTGAGTTGAAGGCAGACGCTTAAGCTACTGAGCCACCCAGGCATCCCTTGCCTTAGCCTGTTGTTTTTAGTCAGGCTGTGAAACCCTTGGACGTGGCATGTTCTCATCATTTGCCTGGACGTTTTCCCCCTCCACCTCCTTACTGCCAGCTGTTTCTGAGGTCTGAGTTCTTTGTGACTCCTGTCTAAAAAGTTGTGACTGATGGAAGCTTCTAGAAAATATAAAGGTTTTCTCAAAAAGGCATACATAAAAATAAAATAATTTACATTAACATGAATAAAAAGACATCCTGCTTAGCATTCTCTTTTAGCATTGCTCTGTTTACAGAACATTTCTATGATGTAGGATGGAATTATCTAAATTTATAGAAGAAACACATGATGATTTATAAAGTGAATAACCTACCTAAATATTAAATCTTATTTTACAGTGCATTTAATTGTACCTTAACAAGGTTTGTATCATGGAACAGGCTTTGAAAATATTTTTATTTTGCTTTTAAGTTAGCACTTAGTAATAAAATACATGAGCAATATTTTGAGGAGGGTCTGGCACATGATGAGAACTTAATAAATGTGAGCTATTTTTCTGAAGATTTGTTTATTTGAGAGAGAAAGAGAGAGCACGAGTTGGGGAAGGGGCAGAGAGAATCTTCAGAGTCTCTGAATTCTGAGATCATGACCTGAGCTAAAACCAAGAGTCAGAAGCTTAATCGACTGAGCCACCCAGGTGCCCCAATATAAGCTATTTTTATCATTATTAGCCTGAAAACACTGGTGCTGTGTTATTTTTTTAATGTGCCATTGTCATTTTTGTATTATCCAAATGAGGAGTGTTTTATTAGTATATTTTTGGTCCCTATCGCACTTTTATGCAAATTTAAATGACACAGTCCATAATTCAAAAACATAATAAAAGCATATAGAAGAATATAATATTATAAAATGTAAATTTGCTGCCTGCCATACAGGACAGTCTTCAAAACAGATAGCTACTTTCCATCTTTATAACTTTAATGAAACGAATGTTTAACAGTTCATTAGATGTACACCTCAAAATCATAATTTAGTTTGTCAACACAAGAAACATAATTAAAAACCATTAGCTTTTATAGTAAAATATTTCATAGGGATATTGCCAATTTTATCTTCACGGGTCATATCATGATTTCCAAATAGCCTGTTTTTTTCTCCTAATGTACCTAGTGCACAGTTGAGTGCTAAAGCAACAGAGCATGTGTTTAGTTGAATCATTTTATATATCTGTCCCTACAGAAAAATGCAGCTGAAAGTCTCTTATCAAAAACTCCTAAGGATTGTCTTTCCTTTCCCCAGAAGTATTGTTCCATATTGTAGAAGACACAAACTAAATGTATCCTAATAAATATTTTTGTGTGTGGCTTGAGGCAGGTTTTTAAAAGCAGGTCATGCTATCTAAAGAGCTAATTTACTAAGGTAGCTATCCTAAAGTTTTATATTTTTAATCTTCATTCTATGTTGGTTATCTATATTCTAGAACTTCTTTAGAATTTTGCTCCTGTATATAAAATCCCAAAGAATTAATACAATTTACAACAAGAGGAGGAAGAAGGCACACAAATAAAAATGCGAAAATGTTACCTTAATATTCTGTAAGAAAAAAATAATCTCCCCATTGCCTCCCAACTTCTAGTATCTCCCCCACAAAATGCTGATATCAAAAGTGGACAAATTGCAGAAATTCTAAACTACGTTTTACTGAAGGAAAGGAAAACAGTACCGAATGACATTATGCCATCAATATCATTGACAGATAACTTGCTTGAAACCTGTGACACATATTTTCAAGAATGATTTATTTACAAAATGGCAAACAGTACTAGGCTTCAAACAAGCAATCTGGCAGATGTAAAAATAAGGTGCTACCAAGACAGGTTCCTTGTACCAAGAAGTCTAATATATAAGAGACGAAGAACAGTCAATAATCTTCTAACGTTGCAAATGAAAAAAAATCATTAAATTTAATGTAGAAAGAAACACAAGGAAAAACAGAGTTGTTTTGTTGGTTACTCATTCAATATCATAAACTTTTGGAGACAAATCCATGAGAGAGATAAGAAATAGGACAATTTCTAGTCTTCTTAATTAAAGAACTCATTTGCCAGAGTATCATGAGTAGGTCTTTGGGGAAAATGGATAAACTAGTGTGGACTGGTTTGTTATGGATTTGTGTCTAATAATTAAATGATTAGAAAACCATCATGCTGTGATCTACCAATTATCCACTCATTTCTTCTATTAATGTCATCATATAGTTATAAAAACTTCTAACAGGGGGTGTCTAGAAAATATTTAAAACAATTTCAGGATAATCTCACTTCTTATTTACTTCCCATAGTATTGGAGCAACTAATGCATTTATTCAGTTGATTTATTATTATTAATCATCATAAATAAGAGTCTGATGTTAAAGTATAGGTAAGTACTTAGAAATACTATTGGGTAGAGTTAAAGCATAAAACCCAGGAACCCCGTGCCAATGGACCGCAATTATTTTTCCGTGAGAATCTAATAGAACAATGAAGTCTTTCCCATTAAAAACACAAATTAAAAGTGATCCGTCATTAACCAACCCAAACCAAACAAGAATTATTCAACAACTTTGCCAAAAAGATCTTTGGCAGGTACTATTTTGAAAAGAATATAGAGCATCTGACGCCAGGATCCAGCCTTTTTATTCTTTTTTTGTTTACCGTTTTATTGTTTTTCAGCCTTTTTATTTACTGTTCTTGGGACTTTGTCTATTTACTTCTCTGCAGTGTCAGTTCCTGCTTATCAAATGCAGGTAAAGATGGTAGCCACCACCGCCATCTCAACCGCCACTGGAACTTTACTAGTTGTGGTGTAGAGACCTTCAATACCTACAAATGATCATGTTTCCACATATCATTGTTTGTATTTCCTGTACGATTTAGTTCCTTCTGACCTCGCACCCGTCTCCTAGCCCTCGGAAGTTTGCCTCGTCGTGTACTTGACTTGGGTTAGGGTCCTGGAAACTGCTGGTGTTTTCTCCACATCGCAATTCCCCTGGTAGACCACCGACTACCCCTCCTTCCTTCTTGACACTTCTTTCACTTGAGCTGGGAGATCCAACAGTTGTCTGGTTTCTTGGTTTGCTCCCTGCCTCTCTGGCACCTCTTCCTCTATGCCCTCACTTCTATCTTTTTCTGCAGAGATTCTTAGTTCTGATTCTCTCTCTTTCAGACCAAAAGTACCCTTGCTACATCCCCACTGGCACATCTCCTTCAAAATAATTTTTTTTAATGCAGACTGCTCAGATCAATATACTTGTGTAGGAAATTAGGAGGAGGAGAAAAATGATGTGTCAGAAGTGGGATTCAAACTCATGACTCCATTCGGACTCCAGAAACCCCAGCTTAGGGGAACAGAGCTTGAGTCTGGCACCTTAGACCATGCAGCCATCCTGACACCCTTCAATCAAAATAATCTGTTTCAATATACTTGTTATGCCTCTTCTTGGCTTTATAACCCATTAACGACTTTTATCTTAGAGTAACTTATAATGTTCTTGACCTTTGGATAAAGATGAATCCTTAGCCTGACTTTCAAAAGTTTTCACTCTCTGACTCCTACTTAGTTGGATTTTTGTCTCTTGCCACAGCCAACACTGGACTCTGAGTTCATCTCTGACCCAGGGCCTGTCCGTATACTGACCACTCTGTGTCTGGAATGTTCTCTTTCTCTCTCTCTCTCTATCTGTCACACACACACACAGCACCTTCACTTGCACCAACTTCACTTCTATGCCTCTATGATCTCTCCGCTAAATGGTTTCTTCATGAGACAACTTCCCCTTAACTTCCTGACAAGGTCATCTCCACTCCTCTGGAATGTGGTCTCAAGAATGTGCTTGACCCTGTAAGTCATGTCACTTTGCACAAAGGGAAGGCACAACAGGTTTTTGCTCAGTGTTGTGTATTTCCTGTCTGGCACAAGGCCCAGCACAAATCAAATGCTCAATAAATATTTGTTGAGTGGACAACTGACGAGTCCTAAAAGCACTCTGAGGAGGGCCAATATTACTTATTACAACTTATTTCTGTGTTCAAGAAAGCAGCCTGAGGATTCTGAGGACAGGCTGGACCACATGATCCCTCTTCTTAAAACCCTTCACTGGCTCTCCCGTAGACTCAGGGTAACTGCCCAATTGCTAATGAAGGTCCGAAGCCCTCATAAGTTCAACACCTGTTACTCTCTGACCTTCTCTTTGACTGAGGTAAGACTCACTCCCTCAGCTCCTCCTCAAGGATCTGCTCAAGGGCCCATCTTTTCTAATCTTCTCCAAACTCTGATATTCGCCATTTCTCAATCTCTTTTTTCCTACAGTGATTATTGCTTTCTAGTATACCTGTAGCATACTATTTATTTTATTTTATGTATTTTTTATTCAGTTAGCCAGCATATAGTACATCATTAGTTTCAGATGTAGATTCATTAGTTGTGTATAACACCCAGTGCTCATCACCACACGTGCCCTCCTTAAATTCCATATTTGTATGATTCTAGAATGTAAGATTCATAAGGACTTCTTGTCTGCTCTGTTCATTGCTATATGTCCAGCACTTGGGACAGTGCCTGGCATGTATTACATACACAACACATTGATCAAATTTTAAAAAACATTACAATCAGAATAATCTCTCTTTTCTTAGCTACTACAGTGAGGATAAGGGTCTTAACCAATAAAAGTCATGCAAGTGAAATACATACTTTTTACAAATAACACCAATTTATTTCGACTAATAGTCATTTTAAGCCTGTGATTATGCTAAGATCTGTAAAATCAAATGTTTATCTGTTCTTCATAACAGTAAGAAACAAAAACAAGAACGAAGGAAAAAAGAACCAAGACTTTACTTACACATGGCACAGATTTGCATACGAACATAAGAAAGTGTAGACATGAGAATCAACATGCACATTTGTAGGACAAACAAAATACATGGAGAGCTAAAAAAAAAATACATGGAGAGCTAGAGTGGAATGTGCATATTGAAGGCATGAAAAACAAAACTTTGGTATTTAATCTCTTATGCCTTCATAATGCAAATCTTAGAATGTGCACCTCAGACTTAGTTTTATTTTCATATATAATAAAATACCATGCTGAATGCTGGATAGGACTGCACTGGGCATCAGAAATGTTAAAGCAGAGTACACTTACTGTGATGAAAAAAAGTAAAATAAAATGATAAAATTATTTATAATTTAAATGGTCTTTCATGTCATTAAATAGTTCATCATTTCTTTTTTTTTTAAAGATTTTATTTATTTATTCATTCGTCAGAGAGAGAGGCACAGTGAGAGAGGGAACACAAGCAGGGGGAGTGAGAGAGGGAGAAGCAGGCTTCCCGCTGAGCAAGCAGCCCTATGTGGGGCTCAATCCCAGGACACTGGGATCATGACCTGAGCTGAAGGCAGACGCTTAACGACTGAGCCACCCAGGCGCCCCTAGTTCATCATTTCTAATGGCTGCATCAGTATACAGATAAACCAAAATTTATTTTACAAATTCTTTACCACTGAGCACTAATGTTATTTCTAATTTTTCATTATGATAAATGATACTAAAATAAACATTTCTATGAATTAAAAAAAAAGAAAGAAATGTTAAAGCAGAGAGGAGAGGAAAGGCCTGGGTGTGTTTTGAGATTTAAGGCCAGCTGCTTACCAGGAATGTGAACTTATACCTGTTACCTGCCCTTTTTGACACCATTATATTCTCTTTACATGAAATACCCATGTCAGAGTTTTTGTATTAGAATGAAATGGAAGAGAAAATAAAATGTATCTTCCTACTCAGAACACTTTTGAGAATAAAAGGGGAGAAGTTGCTCTAAGTAATTAGTTCAGAACAAGAAGCAATAATTAAAATTATGCCAGATAAACTGAGACTGTCCCAAGAAGCTGGGGTATATGGTGACCCCAATTAAATGAGACTATGCATCTAGAAAAATCAGATATCGAACACGTGTTGAACAAATATTTGTTTTTAAAAATCTCAAGGGAGCCCAGGTGGCTCAGTTGGCTAAGCGGCTGCCTTCAGCTCAGGTCATGATCCCAGGGTCCTGGGATCGATTCCCACATCGGGCTCCCTGCTCAGCGGGGATCCTGCTTCTCCCTCTGCCTACCTCTCTTACTCTCTTTGACAAATCAATAAATAAAGTAAATATTCTTTAAAAGATTCAAATTTCCTCCTTTATTGATATAAATTAACCATTTAAACTTGAGTTAGTCACTTAATTTTAAAATGTTATAATGCCCATACCCTTTCAAAGAGGGGACCAGATTCTTCCCTGAGCATGTGTGCACGCGTATGTGTGTGTGTGTACGTGCATATTTTTCCATTAAGCTTAACTATAGAATCTGAAATGGCAAGACATTGGGAGAATTTATTTTAGTTTCAAGGAAGGATGCACTTATATTACTTCAGTTGAGAAATATTCCACCCTGTGTTTTAAAAGCATACACAAATAAAGAGAATCCTTTGACATGAAAACATTAGCCTTACGTAATTAACTCAAACACTTAATGCTGCAATTTAATGTTGCCTTGCAGGAGCAGATACCCAGAGAGCTTGCTGCGGCTTCTGTATAATATAACCTCTGGTAACTGGAAGTCATCATTAATTTGTCACTTTCTCAGAAGAAAACTATGCAGGAATGCTAGGATTTACACTTATATAGGGGCTTGAATTTTGAAGCGATTTCCCATCTATGAAGCCAGCTGTTACACAAGAATGTTACTACCTGCATTTTGTAACCCGAGGAAACGGAGCCACGGAGAGAGGCACTCCGTTGCCTAAGGCCACACAGATTGCATTAGCAGAGCTAAAACACAAACCAGATCTACCAAGTGGCAGACCCACACAGGGTAGGCAAGAGACTGCGGAGTGAAATCGACGTGCGACTTCCCTCTTCAAGCTATGGCCCAGTGGCTACACGGTGTTTCGCTGTGTAACGTCATCTCTTTATGAAAAAGATGCTGCTTGTGAAAGGCACAAAAACAGTGACAAGCCAAGCTATTTAAGCAGCTGAAGCTATTTTTAAAAGTAACCATGAACTAAACGGGATAGAAAGATCCAGGTTAAAGACGAAATCTTGGATCTACAGAGTTTTTTAGCTTGATGGCATGTTTGAGAAAGTAGTGGGGACAAGGCACAGGCACTTACTTTTGCCTAAAAAGTAACTTAAACTATCTCTAGAATGGTATTTTAATTCCAGTTTGAGAATTTGTTAAGTTTAGAAGATTAAAAAGTTGTCATTCATCAAAATACTATTAATGGAAATCCTACTTAATCCTTCATCCCAAATATCTAAATTCCTATAGGACGTGCCTGGTTTGATGTTCTCATACTCAAATTTGCAGCACCGAACTTTTATTATCTTCTTCAAACTGATTTCCATTATCTCAAGCAAGAAATAGTAAAGTGTATTTTGATTAAATCCCTCTCTTTTGTTGTCCATATTCAATCTGAAGCCGGGTCATCTTATTAATTTCTGCCAAATCTTTTTTCTATAATTCAACATTTCCTTGCCATTTCTGTTTTAACTTTGTAACTCTTGAATTCTTTTTTTGGATTTATGGCTCAGAATCAAATTCTGTTCCCTTGCATATAGTTGTTCTTTTTCGGGTACACATCAAAGTCAACAATGGATACCCTCCATGGCTTTCTATTGGTTATTGCCCTATGCACGGGCGTGTACCGGTCTTCTGTTTTACATATGATTGTCAATCTTCCTTGCTAGTTTTCAAGGTTCCTCAACTTACATTAAATTATTTCAAAAGTAGTTGGTCCTTGCTTTTAAAAACTGTGGTAATATTTACTAGGTAGACTATTTCTTACTTTACAACTTCTATCTTTTTATAAAAAATATTTTATTTATTTATTTGAGAGAGAGAGAGAGTGCAAAGGCAGGAGCAGGGCAGGGTGGGAGGGCAGGGACAGAAGAAGGGGGAGAAGCAGACACCCTGCTGAGCAGGGAGCCTATAACCACAGGGCTGGATCCCAGGACCCTGGGATCATGACCGAAGCCAAAGTCAGATGCTTAACCAACTGAGTCACGCAGGTACCCCATAATCTCTATCTTTGAGAATGATTTCTTTTTAAGGACTTTTTCATATTACATATGCTGTTCAGTAAGACAATAAGCAATTATTGAATACTTACTTCATAAATGTCATGAAACAATATTTATCTTTGTTCAGAACACTTTCTATTTTATATTTTATATGGGTCACTTAGCATAACTGTAATTAATTGTTTTTCAAAGTACAAGCTTTTGGATTTTTCCATTACTTCAGCCTATTTTGAATTTCTAGAATTAATAGCAATGCTCAGTCTTTCTGGAGAAAACATCTTCCAACCACTTACAGTGTGAAAGTGAATGTGGGCTAAACGGGAAAACGAAAAACAGATGGGCCTGTATCTTAGAGGTTTAAAATCTTAGAGGTCAAACGAAGGGAGAATCAACTGTAGCTATATTCAGATTCGGTCCTAAAATCTATCTAATTCGGGAAGCAAGAAGAAGGCGTTGTTAGTCCTAATTATTGTTATTAAGTGGCCCATTCTTAGTCCCCGAGAAGGACAAATACACGAATCAAGCTGTGAGTCTAATGAATGCATAC
Organism: Taxidea taxus jeffersonii; assembly: GCA_003697995.1. NCBI lineage: Eukaryota > Metazoa > Chordata > Mammalia > Carnivora > Mustelidae > Taxidea > Taxidea taxus. The sequence goes on from ML111249.1 coordinate 83,593, forward strand.
ATGATACCAACTGTAAGCCTTTTCACAAATAAAAATCATTAACCAAAAGTGGAATACAAATTAGGAGCCCATATTCCAAAGAGCCATCAGAACTATTTATGAGTCTGAGCACACAAATGGGTCTGACAGATAAACAAGTGTACATAGAATCATTCAAAAACGGATCAGCATAAAAACATCAGGGCAGTCACATTGCTTTCTAGCTTCAGTCTGCTGGATCTCACCCACGGGTTCCTTGAGACTAAAAGAATGTGGTCTCCAGAAAGGTCTCTAGAAGAAAGCATCTGTAAAACATGAATAAATGAGAGTCTTGACCTATGAGGCTCCATCTTGCTTATTTTCTCAGAATGACTGTTATTCCACCAAATGGTTGTCTCTTGGGAACAGGGAAACAATACCAAGCTTTTTAAAAAAAAATCTCTTTAAAAATAATTAAAATACTCTAATACAGAATATTTTTTCTTTATAAAATAGGCTTTCTGCTGTTGAAATAAAAACAAATCTTGAATATCTTTTACAGCTAAATTTACCAAGTGAAAGCTTCCAGCAAAATGCAGTCTTCAGATTTATTTTAACAAATAAGCTTTACTGGTATCACCTTTTTTAAAGATTTTATTTACTTATTTGATATATACATAGAGAAAGCCAGAGAGCATAATAAGCAGGGGGACTAGCAGACAGAGAGGGAACAAGAGAGGGAGACGGAGAAGGAGAAGCAGGCTCCAAGCTGAGCAAGGAGCCCAATGTGGGACTTGATCCCAGGGCCTTGGGATCATGACCTGAGCCAAAGGCGGAGGCTTAGCCAACTGAGTCATCCAGGCGCCCCAGCATCACTTTTTTAAAAGACAGAGTGATCAACCAGTAGTAATAAGATAAAAACAAGAATAAATATGCAAGTTACATTAATAAGATAAATGTGCATGTCTCTTTTGTTAGGAGAGAATTCTGACATTTGTGGGTTTTAGAGTCAAACAATGTTATAGGTGTAATACTCATAAAATGAAAATTATTTTCCTTAGTGAAAATTATCAAGTGCCTGGCTTCATGACAAAAAATGGTTATAAATATTCATCAGAATGACATTACCTAAAAATGGACTTCAGGAAATTTGAATGTTCACTACTGTTTATATTTACACAAAGTCATATTAATTCCTTTTTGCATTTTTTTATATGAATGTGAAATGAGGAAAAAGTATGGTTTTAAGGACAATATTTTACAACTGATAAAATGTGTGCCTGTTACACACTTATTCTTGATTTTTAAATTTTCAGACAAGAAAAATAAAGCATGAGAGAAAAGTTTTAGTCAATATTTAACAGCATTTACTGAATACCTAGTGTTTACTGAGTACTCAGCTCTAACCTTTTATCCTATCTTCAAGGTGCTCATAATTCAGCAAGACACACATACACGCAATAAACCGTAATTACATCTGCTCCCGTTGCACTGATCTGCTCCCTACCTCCCTCAGCTCGAGCCAACCTGAGCCAGGGCACCTGATCCCACTGGACTTTCTGCCTTTTCACTTGAGATCCTTTACCTGGAATTCAATACCTCAATTTCTGTCTGCTCTTCAAGTCCCCTGCAAATGTGACTTCCCAGTGGGAGTGGCCCTGACACCTCCCCCCCATTAAAACTGTGTATCTTCTGGCCTCGGGGAACAATCTCGCCTCCTTCCATTCTGATTAATTTTTTAACTTTCCAGAGACCTTTGTTTAACTGTCTCCTACCGCCACCATGTAACTTGAGCGAAGCCGAGATTTTTGTCCCTTTTGGTCACTGCTATCCCCTAGCAGTAGCTGGTGCACAACATGGAACAGTTAGGTCTAACAGAGGATGGGAGGCAAAGGAGAGCTCTTTAGAGAAGGTCACATTTTAACAGAGCCTCTGAGGAAAGGATGCTGGCAGGTAGCCTGAGATAGTGTTTTCTAGGGAGCAAACAACGTGGGATTTAGCCTACTTTGCTACCCCTGAGACTGCCTAAAGCAATCTAGAAAACCCTCCTATTGACTATTTTTTACCACATCAACTAAAGATTCTCAAATTATTACTGACATTGCTTCTTGAAAAATTTGAGTGTGGGATTCTGCTGCAAAAGTAAAAAAAAAAAAAAAATCATTCTAACATCTTCCACTCCTTAAACAAATGTTTATCGGTGGCCTTATCTTAAGCATTGGGATTCCACTGCTGAATATCACAGAGACCCCTGACCCCATGGATCTTACCCCGGAGCAAAGACATGATAAATGATAAACAAGAAAACATAATTAAGAAAAACCAGTAAGCAGGTTGACATGTGACAAGAGCAATGACAGAAATTAAAAGGAGAGTGGCATGAGGGTGGGGTCCTAAGAGTGAGGCAGGAGCAGGACCCAGGGCAAAACAGTGCAGAGGGCAGGAGCTCAGCTTTGGTCCCAAAGGAGCGTAAGAGCTGAACAGACCTGGACCCTTGACCGGGTGATTAAGCCCTGTGTGTCCCTGGAAGAATGCCCAGGCCGAAGAGGCAGCTCCAGCAAGCCCTAAATCCTTCTTACTCAAAGAAGAGCAAGCCAGCTGGGCTGGTAGAGGAAGACAGGACTAGGAGAGTAGCAGGAGACGAGGTCTGGGAGTTAGGAGGCCCAATTACAAGTGACCCTGAAGCCACTGCAGGAGGCTTGACATTTACTTTGCATGAAGAGGGGGGAGAACGGAAGGTACAGAACAGGAGGGGACGTCGTCTGACGGAGTTTTGACAAGGACTGCTCAGGCTGTGCTGTTGAGAACAAGGGTGGATCAGACCAGGGTGGGGCAACTGGTGGTGGCATGAAGACGTCACCTCCGGATGCATTTTGAAGGCCGAGTTACAGGATTTCATTATGAAATAGATGAAAGGACACAAGAAGAACAGGAAATTCCAAGGTGACCCCCAAAAGTTTTAACCTGGGCAAACAGAAGAGTGCATCTGCCGTCAGCTGTGATGGGAAATCAATGCACAGGACAGGTTTTAGAAAAGAGTGAATCCCTTTTTGGACATGTTCGCACTTGTGTTATTGATAAGAGAACCGTGGGAGGTGTCAGGTAGGTCATTACAGCAATGATTCGGGAGCTGGGGAGAGAGAATCAGTGTGGAAAAACACGGGAGGCCATATAATGCTGGAGATTTGGAAATCTGACCTGCTTGTCTCTTTAGCAATCTCACAGCCACACAAGCAGGTAATGTTTTTACAATCATGTTCCTCACTATGCCAGTCTTTTAGGACTAACCAGTTTATAAGCATCTGCCCTTGGTCGTTGGTGTTAAACTCTACAGTAACTGATGAGACCAGCTAGAAGTAGGTAATCACTGATGATCACGAAGAGAAGAGCATTCTTTTCCTATGAAGCTTCCCTATCAAAAATTTTGTTTGGAGAAGCATCCTATTTTGATAGACTTCAAAAATAATTTGGAAATCTGTCCCTACAAAGTCAACAATGACATTTTAGCCAGGCTATATTAAAACGGAAAGACCCCTTCTGCCCTTGGAGATGGTGGAAAAAGGGAACCATGTAACCATATGACCCTCAACCTTTGACCTATGCTACATGACCAGGTCATTCAAATACTGGGTGTATAATGAAAGGCTACGTAATTTAGAAGTTGTTACATGAGGGAATAATGTGATAAATGAAAGTCCTTATCACTGAGCTTGGCATATAGGAAACATTCAACAAATGTGATCATTATTTAAGTTTAATATATGAGAGATCAGAGGAGGCTTACAGGAGTTCATAGCAGGTGGAAATGCTGAAAAGATCCCGTTAGAGTTGACTGAGAGCTTGAAAAGCATATCTAAAACTGAAATAAAATCTTGTCTGCAAAAGTTTTCCAGCTCCTATTATAATACAGACCTCTAATTTCAGTTTTACATACGCACTTCAATACTGTGTGTTAACCAGCATCATTTTTTTTTTAAGGATTTTATTTTATTTATTTGACAGACAGAGATCACAAGTAGGCAGAGCAACAGACAAAGACAGAGGAGGAAGCAGGCTCCCTGCTGAGCAGAGAGCCAGATGCTGGGCTCAATCCCAGGACCCTGGGATCATGACCTGAGCTGAAGGCAGAGGCTTAACCCACTGAGCCACCCAGGCGCCCCTTAACCAGCATCATTTTAACCAAAAGAAACGTCTACAAAGAAAGCAACATTATTTGTTAGCGAGATCAGCCACTTTAATTGTTAGTGTGAATAATTAGCCTCTGAAAAATCTAACAATGAGAGGAAACAGAAAATAAAATTGTGAATATTAGGACACTCACTTCTGATTGGTAAGTAAAATTTTAATTTTTAATACATTTGAATCTGTTTATCATCTCATTTAAAATTATACTGAATTTCTATGATATCATGAAGTAACTGACTCTCTAACTTCTACATCTTTAGCAATCAAGTTACTAAATTTTACTACTTTAGTGTTGTCTTATTTTTATTGACATTTTTATTTTATTGACATTTCTGTATCTTCACATATCTTCACGTACCATTTGTAAAAAGGTTATTTGTTTATGATGAGTATTTCATGCTAGCACTAGCCATCTTAATATAAAAAAATAAAACAACATAAAGATAAAAGACTACAATTCAATAAAATAAGCAATCAGCTTCCCACAAGGTAACCAGCCAGGAAGAACTGACAACTGTCACTCACTGAGGAAATAATTTATTCTCCTCTTTTGGCATTGATACTGATTTCCCCAATTTGTACACTTGTATTATTAATATGCATTACCTGAAATTTGCATCAGGCCAAATGCAAACAAGGAATACTCATTATCCCATCACATTTCCCCTCACAACTGAAAAATGGCTGCTCAAAACAATAACTTTGGCTCCAAGCGACCAGATTCAAGAAGTGCTCTATGGAAAACATGCCAAAGCTATTTTCAGCTCAATCTTCAGATAATTCAGCTGCATTTCCATCTGATCATGAAAGTAGCTTGTGAGCACAGAGTTCTGCCAACACACCATCACCCAGAACGTACGCTCCGCTAGGAGGGGTCATCAAACCGTCCTTATGAAAACTGAACTCCCAGGGTCAGAAACACTGGTACAGGTGATCAAGTTCACTCCTACTCCATCTACTTCCCCCACGTTTTTTATCAGGGGAATAGACTGTAATGGACCGCAAGAAATTTAGGTAGCTTTTCTGTGGCCTCAGAGCCCCAGGCTGGTGCACAGCAGGGACTGGAACTCATCCTCCCATTGATCCCTCATATTCATGGAATCGTAGCTGCTTGAGGGCAAACATCAGTCCTTCTTAAATATTTTTAAATATTTATATTTTTATCTCAGATGTTTAATGAATGAATGAGAATTTAATCTTAGCAAATTCTCAATATTTAAGTTCAAGTATCATTCTACATATTTTATTTTAAAATAAATCAGTACAGTACCTCTTTGAGCAGTGAGGCATTGATGTTTTAAGACAAATTACAGGCTCATGACTTTCCATCATCAAGTGAAAAACAACAGAAAGTAGTCTTTTATTCAACTATTATGCAAATAACACATATATAAGCAAACTAGAATTTATCCATGGAAGGATGAGCACTGAAATCCAAATTCCCCATATAATATTATTTAGGAAATAAATGAACCCAGACTGCTTTGATTTTTTTTTTTTCTGGGATGGGAAAAAAACAGCACAAAATACAAAATAAATTCACTTTTAGCCTCTAAGATTGGCATATGCTGTTTCTAGGAAAATATTAAAAATAGATGCCATCAATTTCTGTTTCTTAATAACAAGGTCTATAAAGCAATTGTCAAGCAGTGTGGCTAAGGGGGTCGATATGCTGTATTCACAGTTCACTTACTATTTCAATTATTTTAACCACAAATTTTCAAACCTTTTATTTTAAAATCTGCACAACAAATAACACACTGTTTCTTTAGTGCCAGGTTCTTGTTTTGTGAAAATTCTACCACAGAAAGGAAAAATTCATCTTCAAATATGATTAAGAAGTCACTCCACACAGAATTCCAAAAGAGGAGACATTTAATGCAAGCCCTTTTAAGATATATATTAAAGAAATCTTAAAGCCGATTAAATATAATAATAGAATCTTAATAGTGCAAATACATGATTTGATTATGATGATCTCTCAGGGATAGCTGATAGAACAGAAGGCTGGTATTTCCATTTCTATTTAAATGAGACAGCACACTAATCAGAAGGTCTGAAACCATCCTTCAGATTTTTAAAGGACCGTAGGCCAGTAGTAGGAGTGGTAGAGCTCCCTTGGGCACCGGGCATTTCAGGAGCCTGGCATGAGGCGGGAGGTGCTTACTGGTGGTAATGCTTTCAAATCCGGAAGTACCTGTGCCCACCTAACCTCAACCCCCAGCTACTTTGTTCATTGCTCCTTTTTGGCAACCACTGACAGCTCTTCTGAAACTGTCAATACGTCTTATTAGTTACAGAAAATCTCCTCCGCATCGTTCCTTGAAACATCCCAAATGAGCAAATACAGACACCGATCCTGCCAAAAAGGGCTCGGCTCTTCTCTACCCTGCAGGGTCTCTGGAGGTGTCTGGAGGAGTCAGTGAAAAGAGCAAGACGGAGCCAAAAGGGATGGGAAGACAGAGGGCGCTGAGAACAAGCCGAGAATTTTTAAAAGCTTTTTTCTGCACTAGACAAGTAGCCTTCAGTAAATAAATGAAATGCAAAGATAATTTGTTAAAAATGCAATTCTCAATTTAAAGTGGAGCAGTGCATGCATACTGTAAATAATTTAATGTGCAGATAATTTGATTAAGTCAGAGAAATTCCATGAATTTTCATTTCAGATGTGTTCTACCCTCCTACCGTCCCCACACACCATCTGCTATTTGTTTCGGATACACAAAGTTATAGGTGGATTGGATATCAGACGGATTTTGAAAACCTTAGTTTTAAAAACTCACGGCTTATTTTTGAAGCCTAGTAGCCTTGGCTTGCGTGAAAAAAACATTGAACTACAACACTGACATAATTTGTGGAGGTGGTCGTATCTTGTTCTAAGAAACTAAAGAGCATTTGGTGTAAGTCTAAAGCAAGCATTCCAGAAAAGTACAGCTGTGGCTGACGAGGTGCTGAATAGAAGATATTTTATTTTAGTTTTCATCTGACAGCATACGTCCCTAATTATTCCAAGTTCTTTGCCTGAATTTAAAAATCGGTATCTCTGTTTTTCTCGTTTACCTCATTTTTCTCCCAAAATTTCATGCCATGTCATTTAGTCATCTGGAGTATGTATTTCTGCCAAGGAAATATATGTTCAATTATAAATAATAACAAATCAGATGTAGTTTGTCAGATATCTATGGGCAGACAGAAGGATTCAGGCATAAAAATTTGCCATATTTTCTACAAACACACACAAAAGTACAGTCTATTCCTAGAAACAAATGTTCTCTCTAAGCTTGCATATCACTAATGCCTGAAGTTTAATTCTGGCAATTTCCAATTTGAGAACTAATAATAATTAAGAATCAAGTGCTACTGAAAGGTACTAATTACATGCACTGGGGAAATTTTTTATATATGAAAAACAAAGATTGATAGAACAGCTCAACTGTCCTAAAAACATAAAGAAAATTTTTTCTTAGCTAATGCAATTTATGAGTTGTATTCTTTATAAGTCAGTAATCCTCTAATATCACATGTTTAATTCTTAAGGTAGTAAATAAAAGATTTAAACTATTAAAATATACTTATGTTTAAAAACTGCTTTTATGAACCATTGGAAGCCTGAGTCATTGGGTTTCTTCCAGTGTGAGAAGCCACCATGGTTTCTTAAGCCTTTCCTTTTAACATGTTAATTCCTCTCTGTGTATGAAGAACTGAACTTGTAGAAATTATTAAATTATTTGTATTTTCCTTTCATAAAAAGAAAAAGGTTTGTTACTGATTATTTATTTCCTTAAACGAATCTGAGAATTACCTAAAAATGTGCTAGAAAATCGATGATATAAAGTGAAGAACTTCAAAGCAGCCTAAAAAATTGTAAATAGTATTTGATCTATAGTGTGCTAAGATAACTTGCCTCTAGAACACAAGTTTTTTGTTGTTGTTGTTGTTTTGTTTTTAGTTAAGTTAGTTAAATTTTAGGGAGGTAAGAAGGAACAGGTTAATAATTTTAGGTTACCAGGTCAAACATATTTTGATGCACCTGATGTAATCAAATACTCAAATATTACAAAAATGGCCACTGGAACCACACTCTATTAAGCAATATATTTAACTTAAGATAGAAAAACTGAAATTGCTAGTTGAGTAATAAAAGTAATGTACAAAAGTAATGTATAGGTAAGATTCTACCACCACACATTTTTATGATATCTTATATCTGTTTCAATTTGTGAAGAATCAGCACTTCCTGAAAGTATCTATTCTATGGATAGAATTTAAATAACTTAGCATTTTTAGTTAGAACCACTAAAAGGGATTCCTTTGAAGATCCTAGTGTTAAAGACCAGCAAGTGTCATTCTGAACATCTCCAGGAGAAAAAAAATCTCTCATTCTTTGTTTCCTTGCAATTTATTCCTCATGAATAAATAGAAAGAAAAAACTACATTAATATATTACTTGGAAGTGACATATCTGGAGCCCTAGAAACATTCTGGAGGTGACTGAATTTTGCTTCATGTATATATCTATGTATATCCATGTATATATCTATGCAGAGAGAGAGCAGCTATTAGAGAAGAAAAGATTTTTGTTCTGTTGTTATTTTACGATCATTGATTTTATGGTTTTAGCTTTCAGAGGAGTTTACTTCATGCTTGTGTTTCTTTCAAATGGCGTCAAATGTGAAAGACTTCCTAAATAAGCCGAAAGGGTAGCATTTTAAGTGGCACTAAAGAAATGGTGAAAGGCACTGTAGAAGCAGGCCACTAAATGTCACCAGCAAATGTGACAGTATGAAAGCATAAAAGTATGGGCAGATTCAGGCATGAAGACCCAGACTCTCTGTTTATCCTCCCTCCATGGTCAGGAATGCAACTGCTTAATAAACGTTATTGAAAGATCACTCATTGCTTCTACTCCTGTTCTTGTCCCAGTCCTCAAATCTGATGCTGCAAGATCTGCAGTCGGGGCGCCTGGGTGGCTCAGTGGTTTAAAGCCTCTGCCTTAAGCTCAGGTCACGATCGAGGGTCCTTGGATCTAGCCCTGCATCGGGCTCTCTGCTCGGCGGGAAGCCTGCTTCCCCTTCCCTCTCTGCCTGCCTCTCTGCCTACTTGTGATCTCTATTAGTCAAATAAATAAATAAATAATCTTAAAAAAAAGAGAAAGATCTGCAGTCACCTGGTCATTCTGTGGAAATGGCTCTCAACAAGGCCACTCATAGTCACTTACATTCCAGATCGAAACAAAGCCTTCCAGTTCTCTTACTTGACTTATATCTGTTACTTGACTTATATTTCCTACCACATAGACATACTGACCAGGCTTCCTTGAGGGTCTCTCTTCACCCTTCCTCACTGGCACCATTCCTTCCCAGTTCTCCATTCTCCCCCACTTCCTCATGTCCCCTTCTGCTCCTCTATTACATAGGTTGCTGGTTCCCATGTTTTATCACGGTCCCAGGCGGCAGCCTTTTCCTCTACTCAGCCAGCCACTGTCACAATTTTGTAAATCCCTTCCTCTAACTTCCCAAATTTCTCCCTGTAGTGTACGTGGTCTCTTAACAATCATGACTGTGGGACTACTTCTCCAACATATCCCCACGTACCTTAAATTCAACATAATCAAAACCAGATTATTTTTGTTTTTCCTTGTAAGAACTGATAGGACTCAAAACCACTCAGTTTACACAAAAACACAAGTTAAAAAGATAAAAACTTTCCCCTTGTCCTTTTACATCTCCTATCTCTACATTCACCAGGTTCTATTTGAATTTCCTAAATCCCTTTAAAACCATGCCTATTTTGTCTCTTCCTTTTTTCAGACCTTTTTTCAAACCTTTTTTCAGACCACAAAAAATCTGCATGACTTTTAAAGATTTCTTTATTTATTTGCGAGAGAAAGAGAGAGACCATGGGTGGGGGTGTGTAGACGGAACAGAAGAGAATCTCAAGCAGACTCCCCACTGAGCACGGAGCCTGATACAGGGCTTGATCTTGGGACCCCAAGATCATGACCAGAACCAAAATCAAGAGTCAGACTCTCAACTAATTGAGCCATCCAGGCACCTCTACATAACTTTCAAACAAAAAACTTGATGGCTCACTTCCAGTCCATTTTCCACAGTGCCACCATTCTTAGCTTTTAAAGTACATATCTGACGATGTAGCTAGCTGAAGACATCCCTAACTTTCTCCATATGGAGTGCATGACCTTTCATTACCAATAGCATCATCTTTTACCAGGCTCCCATGAACTTCTGACCTATCAAACCAGTGCACTTATCATATTGCTATGTTTATAGGCTTGACTGCTGATGCCTAACGTAGGCCATGGACTCTTTCAGTTTAGAATGTATGTCTCATTCATCTGCTTGTCTTCACTACTTTGCATGCTAACCAGCATTTAGCTGGCACTCTAACACATTTCATAATTTGTCAATTTTATAATGTACAATTTGTCTCACATTTTAATGTTTCTCATATCTGTCTTATAATTATTGTATAATACAAAGCAAGAAGTCTTCATTTTTTTTTTCCTGAAAAGTTGTTAGTAAATTTGTGACAAGTCTTGGCAATTGATGGTTAGGGCTGCAGCATTTATAGAAGAAAGAGTAAAAATAAGAGAGAGTTAGAGGCAAGCAGTAGGTTTTTCTAATTATAGTCATCCTGTATTCATGAAACTGATAAAATATCTTACAGTTAACATTTATTAAAAATATTCTGGAGAGGGGCGCCTGAGTGGCTCAGCGGGTTAAAGCCTCTGCCTTCGACTCAGGTCATGATCCCAGGGTCCTGGGATCGAGCCCCACATCTGGCTCTCTGCTCTGTGGAGAGCCTGCTTCCTCCTCTCTCTCTGCCTACCTCTCTGCCTACTTGTGATCTGTATCTGTCAAATAAATAAAAATAAAATCTTTAAAAAAAATACTCTGGAGAGTTTGAATTTTTTTATTTTTATTTTTTCTGGAGAGTTTTTAAAAATAAAATATGTGGGGGCAACACATGTATAAAACCTATCCTCTGAAGTAGACTTAATTGGAAGAGAATTTATCCAAATAAGTACCCAAATACTCATAATATCCTGGTGTTGCACTTTCCTCATTCTATGAAGTGGGATAGGAAGTTTTTCTGATGTCTAAGCCATGTAAAGCCACAATATAAAATAATTCTTTCTACTCCTTCAAGGAGAGTTGTCTGTTCCAGAGTGATTGCAAATGCTCTGCTGTATCATGGATTAGATATATCTGCATCATGTCTCACTTTCTGAAGATTTAAATTAAATACCCAGAAGCACTAATGAAACCGAGATACAGATATACAACGTACATCAATAATACACTGATTTATCAATGACTTTTAAAATATTTGTTTCCAAACTACTGGATTATGCTATGTATTTTTCTCTACATTATTTAGTTCTCTTTGTATTGAAGTTATGTTCACAAAATCCATTACTGAGGAAAGAATAGGAAAGTGGACATTAGGAAATAGACAAGTAAGATAATGTACATTAAAGACTGAGTAACTGGATATTAGTTTCCAGTTACAAAAGCTACTTCTTAGGATAACTGACCTGCAGAAAACAACATGAAAGCTACATAAATATAAAAACTAACATGAAAGCAAATGTGGGAAAGCTTCTAAGAGTAATCAAAGCAACCATGATGGGAGGGGGCCCAAGATCGTGGAGAAAGGGGAATCAAGGAAAGCCCTAAATATGTTGTTTTCACAATATAAGTGATGGAAGCCAAAGACATGAGCTGTTTAAGGAATTAAAGTGCTAACAGAGAAGAAAATTTTGTCAGGAACAAAAGCAGAAAAAAGAGAACAAACTAGAGTTGGGTTTTTTTTTTTTTTTCTTTTTAAAGACATAAAAACACAGAAGGAAAATGATGCCAGATAGAAGCAGGACAAGCAGAAGGAAGGCTACATATGTGGATAAATCTAAATGAATACTGACTGATTAACGAAAAATAACAACTTATGTCATTTAAACTATAAGTACATTTAAGTTAAATGTCAACAGCACAAAGGAAGTGAAGTAAATAAAAGTAAAGTAATACAAGTAATAGTACAAAGTCTGAAAATCTGTATAAGGTTTATCTAAGGTAGACACAAATAGCTTGAGAATGCATGTTATGCTCTCTAGGGAACCACTAAAATAATTTTTAAAAGGAATTAAAATTAAACTAATATGAAAGACATTTTTTTTAAAGATTTTATTTATTTATTTGTCAGATAGAGAGAGAGCACAGGAGCGAGCACAGGCAGACAGAGTGGCAGGCAGAGGCAGAGGGAGAAGCAGGCTCCCTGCTGAGCAAGGAGCCCGATGTGGGACTCGATCCCAGGATGCTGGGATCATGACCCGAGCCGAAGGCAGCTGCTTAACCAACTGAGCCACCCAGGCGTCCCGAAAGACATTTTTAAAAAACATAATTAATATAAAATTAGATAAAAGGAGAAAAGAATGAGAAGTAAAGCCAAATGAAAGTAAAAAGTAAAATGGTAAATCTGGACCTAAATATATTATTAATTAAAATAAATGTAAATGGACTAAATACTTTGATTTAAAGACAAAGGTCAGAAAGAAATGATATGCTGCTTACCATTTAAAAAATCCTTTAAATATAAGGGCACAGAAAGATGAAAAATAAAAGAGCAGGAAAAAACTATAACATGAAAGTACTAAACAAAAGAAAGCTGTATGAAAATTCTGGTGTTAGACAAAGGAAATATTAAGGCAACAGTTATTGCTAGTAAAGAGGGACATTTCACATGGTAAAGATCTTTTTTTTTAAGATTTCACTTATTTATTTGTAAGAGAGAGAGAGAGAGAGAGAGAAAGCATACAAACTGGGGTGGCAGGTGGGGGGAGAAGGAGGCTCCCCGCTGAGCAAGGAGCCCCCCATGGCACTGGAGATCATGACCTGAGCTGAAGGCAGGCACTTAACTGACTGAGCCACCCGGAAGTCCCCATGATAATGATTTGATTCAAGAGGAAGGCAAAATAATTCTGAATTTCTAGGCACCAAATTAAACAGCATCAAACAGGTAATGTAATAACTAACAGAATTTAAAGGAAAAACAAATAAATGCAGAATCATAGTTGAAGAGTTAGCAGACCTATGTTAGTAACTGAATGAACCAAAGGGCAAAAAAATCAAGAAGGATATATAAAAATGATTAACAAATTGACCAACTTCACATATATTTAACAATAAAACCACAAGTTGTAGAACATACATTCTTATCAAATATAACAGAATATTTACCCCACAGGCTATAAAGTAAGCATTAAAGTAAGTTACATCAAATGTCAAAAAAATTGAAATATACCATGTTCTCTAACCAATGTGGGATTAAATTACAAACGATTGTGTTAAAACTTGGGGGGAGGAATCCAAAATATGTTATATTTAAGCAATATATTTCTAAATCACCCATGTACCAAAAGAGATACAAAAAAGAAAACTGGAATATATTTTGAAATAAATAATCATGAAAGAGGGCATATCTCAAAACCTCCAGTATTCATGAAATCTCTGTCACAAAGAATTTATGGTCATAAATATGTAAAAAAAACTGAAGGCCCATGAGCTAAGTATTCATCTCAAGAAGCTTAAAAACCAACAACAAGAATGTAAAATTAAACCCCAAGAAATTAGAAGGAAGAAAATAATAAAAAGCACAATCAATGTAACAGAAACTTTGAAAAATCTAATACTATTTTTAAAAGCTCTTGATTATTAAATGAGATCAACAGTTCCTGGCTCATCCTATGTGCTAGAAAGATGGTAGTTTCTCTCCCATTCACTTTTCTCTAAAAAATAGAATTGAAGCCTTGAAGGGAGGTTGTCCATAAACACAAAACATTTCAGGGGAAAATTCTTTCTCCTTGAAATTGAATATATACTCTGCCTCTCGGTCTAAGGATCTGGTCAGAATTTTTCATTTGAGCATGGGAGGGCAGTGAAGAGGAGCTGAAGCAATTTTTGTATTCTTATTGCAGAGAACTCTAAATTGTTCAGCATAAGAGAAGAAGACAGGAAAATAAGCATTTTTTTTTCCAGGACTTCAGTTATTCTTTCCATATTCCCTTTCTCTGAAAGTAAAGCCCAAAGAGCTTTTCCCTTCTGTCTGATCTACTGCCCAAGCCATAAAGATGAAGATAGGAAAGAAATCACCCATGAGAATATTTTGTGAAAAATCAGAGAAGACATGAAAGACCAGGTTCTTTACAATGTATATGAAGTATCTGTAGGCTAAGTCCACCATTCTGACATACATTGTTTGCCTCTGAAAGAGCATGGCTTGAGAGTACGGGCAATGGGTTCATTTTAGAGACCCAAGGCTACTATCATTAGTCAGCTAGGGAATTTTACTGAAAAATTAAGCAGGTGAAGGGTGTTTTCCTGGGTTGATTCCTCCATATGTGAAAGAGCTGCAGCTCCCATTGTACTGAGAGTGATTAGTGTGCAAACTAGCAAGTGGAAAAGAACAAAAACATGAGCTTTCCTTGATTGTGTTCGACAAACATTTGTTGCCCACTATGTGCCAAGCCCTGGGCTGGGAGCTAGAAGTACCATGATGAGTAAGACCAAGCTCTGCCTCAAGAGTTTCAGTGCAGTTGGTAGGGGGACTGCAGTCTTCCTTTTAAAATGACACAAATGTGCAGTTCACAAAATTCACAAAAAAGAGGGGACGCCTGCATTATTATTACTCCGCTTTCACTCACAGGCTTTGTTCAAGTGAAGGAAGATGAGATTGGCAGAGAGTACAGAATGACTAAAAAGACAAAGTATTGCAGAAACATCATGGTACGTGGAGAGAAATACCATCACCTCCCCTATTACCAGGGTGCACACTGCAAAGGGAGCAAAGATGTAATCAAAGGCTGGGGATGGGTCTCAAAGGTGGGGTTGCAGAGAGGTTCCTCATGTTAACTGGTTTGAGTTTTATTTATTCTGAGAGTGAGAGCAGCAGATTTATAGTTTAGAGAGACCACACTACAGCACAGATGATGGATTTAAGTTGGGACAAGACCTGCGGCAAAGAAATCAGGTGTCAATTTGAATAGCCCCAATTGGAGAAGAATAACCCTTCTTGCTGGGGCAGAAGAAAGGGCAGCAAGAATCTGAGATAGCTCTGATGACCACTTCCCTGCATCGAACATGCCAGCATGTGTGGTAAGAGAATGAAAGAATTGCTCTAATATCTGTTAGGCCCTTTGCCTCCTCCTCATCTCACTGAATTCTCTAGGATGGGCCACTGGACACCTGGCCAATGGACTGAATTCTCAAAGCCTTGGCCATTTCAGTCTGCATAAAGGCCAGATTCCATAACTACACTCCCCTTAACACCCTCTCCTGACTTTTATCCAAAGGTGTGCCTATTTCTACACCAAAGCTTGGTCCTTAAATTTCACGTGAGTTATGGCTCCCAGAAGCCCTGACTTTTACGTGTACAAGTGCACTCTTAGATTGAAAAATGGAGATCTTGAGAAATGCTAGCATCAAAATCAACATGATAAAATACAGGAGGTTGTAAAAGCATACATATACTATTTTAAGAGCTTGTGTTTCTCTAGTTCAGCTTCTTAATTAAAGCTCTTTAAATGGTTTCGAATGAAATCTAGAATGGAATATCATAGTGATTAGAATCTTCAGGTAAATTCATCAATGATCCACAAATGAAACAGACATATTGCACTCTTGGGAGTAGCAACAGTAGATTACATTGTAGCGAACTGGAAATGGGAGGCCTGAGATGATGTGACTGGCAGGGGGAATAGACGTGATTTCCATTGTCTTGTGAGCAATTTTGATTCCAATGCTTGAATGCATTAACAGAATTTAAATTCAGGAAAATAAGAAAAAAAATTGTGACAAGTCAGAAAGATGAATATGAGGGTACGATAGAATGTAGCATCAGAGGGAACATGGAAGATGAAATGTCATGACAAATAAGGTGATTATATAAAATCATTATATTTTAGAAAATACGGAATAAGAATCATATGGAAATTAGAGCCAATCAATAACATAATTTTGAGTTTTCAAATTTCACCCTTAAAACTTGGAAATGGCATTTTATTGTCCAAGCAAACTGTAGAAAAAATATCCTCTTTCTTTTTAGTCACCAATCATGTAATCTAACCATATGAGCTAACAATATTATACTGAATATAAACAGCTTCACCTTCGGCAAATTTTTCAAACTTGGTAGAGTTGAGTGGTATTGTTCACAGTAAAAACATTTGTATTAATTAGGGAGATTTTTATGGAGAAAATAGAACTGACATAATTTTACCTGTAGTTATACTATGGACAATGACCCATGGTCACAAATGGCAATGTATTTACTTTTTACACTTCAGGGAAAATGGATTCATATATATATATATATATATATTTAAGATTTTATTTATTTACTTGAAAGAGAGCATGAGAGGGGAGAGGGTCAGAGGGAGAAGCAGATTCCCCGCTGAGCAGGGAGCCTGATGCAGAACTCAAACCCGGGACTCCAGGATCATGACCTGTGCCAAAGGCAGTCGCTCAACCAACCGAGCCACCCAGGCATCCCATGAATTCATAAACTTAGTAAATTCAGAAACACTGGAGAAAGAAGGCAGAATTGGGGAATAAGTTCTTAAACTTAGCCAATGTCAGAAAAAAAAGGCATGAGCAAATGTTAGCCTTGGAAAGGATGCGGGAAGATTTATAAAGAGGTACAGGAGTCACTATGATGTTTGCTCCCTTTCCCTGGCATATTTTATTCTGGGTCCAGTCTTAATGGCACCAGGCAGTACTCAGCTGCTAAAACCCATGTAGTCTTCTTTTTTTTCCCCTTCATTTTGATGCTCCCACATGCCACATTCAACGTTCTACCTGGAAACCCTTCCTGATTGGTGCCTGCTTTCCCACCCCATTACCATTTATGTAGATCATGTCTTGCTTAAGAAGAGCATTTCTTTACTCCTCATTTCTTAGGTAGGTTGTTATTACCTCCTAACCAGTATAGGATGATGACTTAAAAGGCAAATATTATCAAATATCAAATGTCCTTTGTGAAATTCTTTAGTGTTCTCCTTGACCTTCCTGTTATCCCAAGGGTAGAGTATAACCTGTTTAGTGGACAGAATACTGAACAGTTCCCTCATTTGGATAAGCCTACTTACAATCCTCTGCCTTCATACACACTGCCTCTCTACTTGGAGTTCTCCCACGCTTGTATGATTGACGTCCACTTGTCTTTCAAAATGAGTCACACCTGGCCCTCCTGGCTCCCTCAAGCAGAATACAGTGATCCTTCCTTTAGTCTTTAATAAAGTCTGTTCCAACAAAGAAGGAATAGGCCAAAGAAACAGCCTGGCAGAAAAGATGTTTTCCAAGAGTTTGAAGGTTGGGGCGCCTGGGTGGTTCATTCCATTAAGTGCCTGCCTTTGGCTCAGATCTCAGCGTCCTGAGATTGAGGCCTGTGTTGGGGTCCCCGCTCATTGAGGAGTCTGCCTCTCCCTCTCCCTCAGCCCTCCCCCCCGCCCCCAGCTTGTGCCCTCTCTTTCTCAAATAAATAAAATCTTAAAAAAAAAAAAGAGAGAGAGAGAGAGAGAGAGTCCAAGGTTTGGTTTCAAGTCCTCAACTCCTAGGAGTATTTACTTTTGACACATTATAATTAGGGAAAACAGCCCTTAAATCTATCTCCCTCTATCTGCTTATGTATCTCTCACATGAAAATAAAGTCTAAAGGACAAAGATCTCTTCTGGTTGTATTCTGCAGCCTTTCCTGCTTGGTTATAATATTTCTTTTCTTCAAATGGATTTAAGTCCTAATCTGGACAATGAGATAAGGAAACAGCTTACTTCATGAAGTTGTACTAAGGGTCCATCTGCACACACGTCACATGTCACATGCCCGTCTGCACACATGTCAGACCAGTGGTTAGAGAGGCAAGCATCATGCTTGGCCATGCACTAACAACTACAGACAGTTTTGGAAAAGTATCATTTAATCAATTCCGTTACCATTTCCATGGACTAAAACAATGTAGTGTCTGCATTTCTCATGTGGGACACAAAGTTAAAACCAATAGACACGAACTCATTTCCAGGCTTTTCATCCACAGCTCCATCCTCCTACATGAAACAATCCCAGAGATTTTCAACATCATTAATATTTGATATTCCATGCTCAGAATCTTTCAGCTATTCTTAACCATAAAAAGGGATTAATTTTAACATGAAGTATATTTACATATGCTAAAAATAATATCCAGCAATGTTTTACATTTATTAGGGGAAAGTTGTTCTAAATGATTAAGAAGGGATTTTGAACAAAATAACAGTCAGGTTATTAAAATTTGTATCTGAAGAGATACAATACAGTTTTATCTCAGATTTCAAATGGGAAATATCAAAGTGAAATGGACTACAGATAATTATGCTTCATAGATAAAAGCAGGTATTCCATTTTCCTTTATTTTATTTTGAAATAGGAATGCCATTTTTTTTTTTAATGATTCCCTGTTTTACAGAATTTTCCTATTTCCCAGCCAACTTGTCATCAGGTCTGGTTGGATAAGAGGAACAAAGGGGAGTTGGGTAGAAAGATTAGGGGGTTTTTTGTTTGTTTGTTTGTTTTTAAGATTTTATTTATTTGATAGACAGAGATCACAAGTAGGCAGAGAGGCAGAGAGAGAGGAAGGGAAGCAGGCTGTCTGCAGAGCAGAGAGCCTGAAGCAGGGCTGGATCCCAGGGATCATGACCTAAGCCAAAGGCTTAGGCTTTAACCCACTGAGCCACACAGACACCCCCAAATAGGAATGTTGTCTTTTTTTCTTTTTAAAGATTTTATTTATTTATTTGACAGACAGAGATCACAAGTA
>ML111249.1:102701-121643 GCA_003697995.1 Taxidea taxus jeffersonii
GGGGGGGGGGGGGGGGGGGGGGGGGGGGGGGGGGGGGAGCAGGCTCCCCGCAGAGCACAGAGCCGGATGTGGGGCTCGATCCCAGGATGCAGAGAGCCCAATGTGGGGCTCCATCCCAGGACCCAGGGATCATGACCCGAGCGGAAGGCAGAGGCTTTAACCCACTGAGCCACCCAGGCGCCCCAGGAATGTCGTCTTAAAGGGAAATCTGACTAGTGTATAGCTTTACCTGAACTAATAAACTCTGAAACAATTTGTTTTGCCTTCATAAATTATCTTATTCAACGGCCAACTTTTCTGATTCCCTTCACTAAATAAGGAATTTCACTCTTAGGAAATTGAATCTTAATTCTTCATTATGTTACAGAAAACTCTTTGCCCTCTCATGTCTAAACTAACAGGCTCTTAAGTGGTCTTCCAAATTCTGGTTTCTCTACTATCCTATGCACTGTGCATGTCTGTCTGAAAATTCTACTTCTATCTTGGTGTATGATTCAACTAAAACACATATTACTTTGCAAGGACCTATGTTATGTCCAACAGTCTGGTCATGTTTTGCCTTTTGCATCAAGTACCTTTTAGGTAATCCACCACCTGTTCCCTTAGCTGTGCAATTATACCCCTACACATACCAAAATATCAGTTAGGTCCACCCTTATTAAGAGAGAAGTGTGTTTTCCTCTTGGGGTTTTGCTTACACCAATTACTTCCCCGAGAACGCTCTATATCCGATCTCCCTATTAAAATTACTAGCAACTCACAACTTCTCCATATCTCTTAGTAAGCAGATACTTCAACTCCTTCTTCTCGTCTGTCCTGAGCTTTCCCACCCACTGCTAATTCCAAGCAAGATACTCTGCCCTGCAGCTGAACAATACTACATTTGGTTAGAGGCACAGATGTGTGCCTGAATCAAAATGGGCGAAGCAAAAATCTCCTTGATGTGCTCAAGTTAATTGGTTAAAATGACAATAGCAACAACAATTACAAGGTCCTTTGGTTTAGAAAAAGGTGTAAGGTGTTAAAAAGCATAGGTTAGCCCCCATGAAAAGTGCCCCATGGAAAGTGCAATCTATTCAAATCACAAAAGTAATTTCTAAGCAGAAAAGATTTTTAAAAACCTAAGGATGACAATCTAAAAGGAAAAAACAATCTAAGGATAAAAGATTTAAAAAAATCTAAGGATAAAGATAACAAGAATGAGGATAAGGTGTATATATCATGCACACAGAGATACACACATATTTTTGTCTTTTAAGCACTTTGAATAGTGTCTCAAGAAATAGAGACATAGGAAAAAAGTCTTAAAAAGAAATGTTTGTGTAAAAGAACGTTACAATATTGTAAGAGCAAAATAAAACATTTAACATTTTTTAAATTCAAAGTTCTCTCTTATACTATAACAACATAAAGACTCAGAAAAATACAATTTGTCCTAGTTATGGGGAAAAAAGAACAATGATACTACAGAAAACAATGTGGCTTTCTGGTGGGCAATGTGATAAATGCACTGAAAATATTTGAAATGTAAAAAGTAAATATGGCATTCTTGGTTAAAATAAATTCTTATTTTCTTCCCTCTAGTTACATGAATGCCACATAATCAAAATTTGGGGTTTCAGATGCAGTCAGGAAGACTAGACATAAAAATTTCTGTTATAGCTTTCAAGAAACAAAAGAGAATTTTCAGTTTGAGAATGAAATTTTGGACCCATATAACCAATAGTTAACATTTTCAATTAGCGAGGTTCAGGGGACTAAAAAGGTTTATTTATTTTTTCCTTAAGTTCAATGTAGTAATAAAGAAACTAATTCAAAATTGTATAGATAGGTGTTTTCCAATGAAATGTTAGTGGTACTTACTTCTCTGCAAACCCAATAAACAGTTTCTTGAAATTACCATTAACACACAACCTACTGTATTGTGGATAATTATGGCATGCTCCTGAATGAGTCACAGACTAGTAATCCGTCTACCTGGGTCAAAGGAGTGAATTTCTCTTTCCATTCATTACTGTTTTACTTGACGAGTTCTTTGTTACCAGTCACTACTGCAAGCTCAGAAGATTTGGAAAAAATCTGGTCATAAACCTTGACATCAATGGGTTTTCAGGCTATCACGAGAGAAAACTAAAGACAGGAAGGTGTCCATTTTTTAAAAAAATTTTTAAGTTGTTATTTAAATTCCAGGTAGTTAATAGACAGTATAATGTTAGTTTCAGGGATTCAACGCTTCCGAACAGTACCCAGTGCTCATGGAAACAAATATGCTCCTTCTTCCCCATCGTCTATTCAATCTATCCCCCCCACTCACCTTCCTCCTTGTCACCATCAGTGTTTCGCTATAGTTAGGATCTGTTTCTTGGTTTGCCTCCCTCTCTCTCTTTTTTCCCACCTCTGTGTCTTTGTTTTGTTTCAACAGCCCAAGTATCCACTGACCGATGAATGGATAAAGAAGATGAGGTATATACACACACAACAGAATATTACTCAGCCAGAAAAAAAGAAATGAAATCTTGCCCTTTGCAACCAAGTGGATGGAGCTAGAGAGTACAATGCTAAGCGAAATAAGTCAGTCAGAGAAAGACAAATAGCATACGATTTTGCTCATATGTGGAATTTAAGAAACAAAACAAACAAGGAAGATGTCAATTTTAAGGTGAGTTAGGGAAAGCTTTTCTGGAAGAGGTAAGCTTTGCACTGAGCCTTGAAAGATGAGTTGGTGTTCTGTAGACGAGGGGAAGTTAAGAAGAGAAAAGCTTCGGGATTGAGCCTGTTACCACAGGAGCTTAGGTCTGGTGCCCTGGTGACTTCAAGTTATTCAGATGACAGGGTCCACTATGTTTTGGAAGGTATGGGAGATAAGAGATGAGATGAAGGGGTTGGTAAGAGTTAAAGAAAGAACAGAGTGTAGGATTTATGCTGCAAGTTCATGCGGAGCCATTGAAGGGCGATCTGTAGGAACACTGCAGGGATTTGTGATGGAGATGGGAAAAGGCTGAACATTTAGGAGATTAATGACATAGTCCAGGTAAGAGGTGACAAGATTTCAGTTATGGCCACAGCTACAGGGATGGGAAACATATGGCAACTTGAAAGGTATTAAGAAGGTAAACTCCATAAAGCATTGTAACTGGTTCCATGTTCTATATGTGGACAACAATTGCAAATAAATGAAAATACTTTGCTTATGAGAATAGGATATGTTAAAACCATTCACTGAATTTGACAGGATAGCATGCAGAACCAAAAGGAGGGAAAAAATAAATTTGAACTGTCATTGGGATATCAAAGCATTAGATACATAACAGGCAAAGAATATGTAATCTAAAAAAAACCTTCAGAGCTAGATTTATGAATTTATGGAATGTCTGTAGAGTGTGGCAGAAACACCCTATATAATAATGCAATATTGACAGCCCTACAATGTGGAAATGATATGGATATATGCCCTGGGTGACAAGTACTAAAAGAAAAAGTAAAATAAATTGCTCCTATGATAAGATACTGGCCTCCTAAAGGAAATTGAGATTATAGCATAGAGAACAACATTGAGAATAAAAAGATTATTACTTATCTGGTGAAGAAACAACAGCAAAATAATAAAGGCAAATATGGGACAATCAATAGGTTTGGGGAAGTACAATGGAGCCTTACTCTGGGATGCGTGCGAGTCAGTCTCCAAGATGGCTCCCAGTGATGTTTCTGGCATTCGTGCCCTTACGTAGCTTTTCCCCCACACTCTGTCAGGTCTTAGCTGTGTTACTAGAAGGGCATGACAGCGTGTCACTTCTGCAGCTGGTTTATATAGGACACTGCAGCTCTAGGCACTGCGAGAGGAGCCATCTGCCGAGCCATGAGGGCACACAAGCAGTCCAGGAGAAAGAGGCACTCGGGGAGGAACAGAGGCTTCCCGCCAACAGCCAGCACCAACTTGGCAGCACCAGCCTGTGTGAATCACCTCAGAAGTGAGTCCTCTAGTCCTGTCATTCCTGCATGTGCCCATAGACCCCACTGACATACAACTTCGGTCTTACCCAAGAACCCGATTCAGAACTGTCTGGTCAACACATGCCCGCACGCTTGGCCCACAGGAACTACAGGATTTGAAAACAAGCTTTATTGTTGTTTTATGCACTAAAATTTGTTATTCAGGGATAAATAACATAGGACACACAGTGCAGATCAATTACACAAGCAGGCAACGTGCCATGTTCTTTCAGTGCTTGTACTAAAGGTCAGGTCCAAAATGAATGTTCATGATGCCAGATCCCCAGCATCAAGGGTATTTCTTAGCAAGGAAGCAAAATGTCTACCTGTACACAGCTAGAGACTGGGTACATTGGTTTATATGCCTTAAACTTTAAAATTCATGAAAAACAGATGAAATGAGAAAAATCATCTGAGAGAATGATACAGGCTCATAGAAAAACAGTGCTACGGAAACAAAGAGAGAGAGCAGCCCTGTATCCAAAAAGGAAGCAAGGTAAGACTTGGTTGACTGAACAGAGAACCATTCATAAAACCAAAATAAATACGAAAATCTGAAGATTATGGATGTTTGAACAGATTAGCAAGGAACAGAATAAAAAGTAGATTAAAAGCCTGATATTATAATAAAATAAACAAAATAAAATATAATTTCAATTATGTAATTGCAAACACGTTATCTAATCTTCCATTTTAAACCATAGCCAAAGAACGGGAAAATTCACAGGGCAGCCGTCAAAGGAAGGAGTGGGGTTCATGGGAGGAAGGCCTCAGTCTGGTGGTGGCCCCCTACCTCCCAGCCGGTGGGGTGACTGAGGTAACACATCTCACCATCTCACCTGTCCACACACCTCTGTTTTCCTCAACTGTTAAACCAGGAGAATTCCAAGAGCTACTGTGTGGTTTACATAATACAGACTATTTATTTTAAAGGACCCAGCCCAGGCCCGAGACATAAAAGCAAAATGCGCAGCAAATATTTTCTCTTGCTTACCTTATTTCTTGCTTAAAAACTGGAAAAAAACTAAGAAATGACATAAGAAAAGAGGCATTTTGCTTTCTTATCAAAAACATCTTTATGAAAATGGATAACAACTTTGGAGAAATCAATACGGGGTAGCAAATAGCTTGAGGAAAGTCTCAAAACATGGCTGGAAATCAAATCTGCGAGCTTCACCAGTTTAACTCTGTGCACGTGACTGCACATGTGAAGTCTCTTTCTAGCACAATTCTTTTCTGCAGAATTGTGAAGTGTTATTTAGGAGATGCTCGCAGAGGGCATCCACTGAGGGAGTAAACAGCAAATTAAATCTAAAAATGACCATTTTGGGGGCGCCTGGGTGGCTCAGTGGGTTAAAGCCTCTGCCTTTAGCTCAGGTCATGATCTCAGGGTCCTGGGATCAAGCCCCGCATTGGGCTCCCTGCTCTGCGGGGAGACTGCTTCCCCCTCTCCTCTCTCTCTCTGCCTGCCTCTGCCTACTTGTGAAATCTGTATGTCAAATAAATAAATAAAATCTTTAAAAAAAATAAAAATGACCATTTTGGAGGTGCCTGGGTGGCTTATCGGGTCAAGCGTCTGCCTTCGGCTCAGATCATGATCTCAGATTCTTGGGATCGAGTCCCTCATCGGGCTTCCTGCTCAGTGGAGAGCCTGCTTCTCCCTCTCCCTCTGCCTGCTGCTCTGCCTACTTGTGCTCTCTCTCTCTCTGTCAAATAAAATCTTTTAAATAAATAAATAATAAAAAAATAAAAATGACTATTTTTGCAGGTGCTAATAGGAATATTGGAAAAACAGAAACAAGGAGTGTCCTTCGGTGACTGCTCCTGAGGTTGTAAGAGTACAAAAGTGCTGGTCCGTATTTATAAAACAAGATAATGAGCACATCCCGCTGTCCTCCAAGGGGCTGAGCAGGAAATGCAAGATCTCCCCACACAAACCATGCTGTTCACCTCCCGGGTCCGGGAGGCCGTCGGCTTTCCGCACAGCCCCGTTCAATGGCCATGACATCGGTTTTATTTCCAAATCCATGTCAATTTTCACAGACAGTACATCTCTTTCATTTAGAAGCAAATCCAAGTCTCCTCCCCTTTCTTGAAAGTGACTTCCAAAACTATCTCCTTGGCAGTCTCTGAGTAGACACTGCTATCTAGCATTTGAATTGAAAATTTATAGACGTGATAAATTTATCACTTATTAATGATGGTTGTCCAGAAATGAATCCTGGGGCTTGGGGAGGGCGAAATGGGGTTGTTAACTTTTGTCTTATATCGTCGCACAGCGTTTGATGTTTTACCATGATTGTACATCACTCTGTAATAAAAAATGTATTATTACTAAAATATGAGGAATTTTATTTTAATGAGGGAAGCTATCAGTTTTCAGAAGGAAGGGATTTTTTCTTTTGAATATTACTGAAATGAATATAAGAATGCTGTTTTTCACCCAAATCTAAACCACTTTCTCCTCAAACCAAATTGACCCATGTGCATATTTAACTTTTGACAGTTCCCAAGTAATTCTCAATGACACATTAGTGATACTCAAAATGTGGAGATCTACAAGAAGACATCTGAGTAAAAATGCACAAACAAGGAATACAACATGCCTTGGGGGACTGTCTCCTATCTTTTCACATTATAGAACTCTTGGGTATTTTACAAAAATATATTCCAAAGACTCTGAAATGGATGAAATATATTAAATGCTTCAAGACTAAATTCAAAATTCAAATACAGATATAAATTAGAGGAAAATTACAGGAAAGGATAAATATTCTTCATATGAATTGACAATTTAGGGAGTATTTATAAAACTATAGCTCCAGTAGTAATGACTTATTCAGCCATTAACCAAATGTACATAGAGAGAGAGGGAGAGAGAGAATGATAAATACAGTAATAGAGATATACACCAAGATCTTTCTGTGGAGAATTAAAAATAAAACATGGTAAAACAGCACTGTTGGATTGGGGAATGCCCATTTGGGAGTGTGAAATGTAAACTGTAGTAACGGGAGATCAAAAGACAACTATTTCATAGAGCTATCCTACAACCCGGCAATCACACTACTGGGTATTTACCCCAAAGATACAAATGTAGTGATCCGAAGGAGCACGTGCACCTATAATGTTTATAGCAGCAATGTCCACAATAGCCAAACTATGGAAAGAACTAGATGTCCATCAACAGATGAATGGATAAAGAAGATGTGGTATATACATACAATGCAATACTATGCAGCCATCAAAAGAAATGAAATCTTGCCCTTTGCAACGACATGGATGGAACTAGAGGGTATTATGCTTAGCGGAATAAGTCAATCAGAGAAAGATAATTATCATGTGATCTCTCTGATGTGAGGAATTTGAGAGGCAGGGAGGGGGTCTTGAGGGGAAGGGAGGGAAAAATGAAACAAGATGGGATTGGGAGGGAGACAAATCATAAGAGACTCTTAATCTCAGAAACAAACTGAGGGTTGCTGGAGGGGTGGGAGACAGTAGGGATGAGGTGGCTGGTAATGACATTGGGGAGGGTGTGCGCTATGATGAGTGCTGTGAAGTGTGTAAGACTGATGAATCACAGACTGCACCCTTGGGGCTAATAATACATTATATGTTAGAAAAAAAGAAGACAACTATTTCAGAGTGATTCGGACATAAGAATAAGAACTAACAGTTATTGAAGCTTATTTTATACCAGGTCCTATATTAAGGCCTCTTTATTTACTTATTTATTTTCATCCTCATAAAAACTCTGAGGAAGGTGCTTTTATTACCCTGAAATTACTGACACAGAATTTCATGCAGGGAAGTAAAGACAGGATCTTAAGGTCAACAGCTATGTCCTTTGAAGAACTAGAAACTCAGGTAGCGTCACCTTAGAGTCCGTCACTTTAAACACGCTGCCGCCCACTGTAGGAGCTCCACACACTCATGATGGATGAAGGAAATGATGATTACTGTTATGATAATTTAATACTGCCTTTCTCTTAAAATACAACAAGATCCTGTTACTAGTATTTCAGCTAGACATTGATCCACAAAAGCTACATATTTTTATCCAGTATTTTTGTATCTACTTTACCATAATGAAATAATGGTAATAAATTTTCAAACTTAGGGAAAAATGACTGGAAATTTGTAATTTAACCATTAATAACATATTGATTAAGGAAATTAAAAATGAATACAACTCACCCAAATGATACATCTCTCCCTATCCACAGAAAATTAAAGACAAGAATTATGAAATCTAAATTTAACATTTGTAGTCTATTAACATGGTGATAACATCAGTAATTTCTTACTTGTCAAATAACAAGCTTTAAGTAAAAGGTCAGAGGTCGCTCAAGTAAAGTGTCCTCTTAGTGTGCTTTGAGGTCCCTCATGCACCCTACTCACCTGACAGCTACTATGCATTTTATTAGAGCTTGCAGAGTTCTTAATTGAGTGCATGGATGCCATTTAATACTATGAACACCACAAAAGAAGTAGAGCCCTGAGCATCTGTGGTTGGTGTTAATAACATACGTTATACTGTCCACTTACCATTAGTTGGCCGTATCTTCATTCACGCTTTCATTTACCATTCATTCGCTCACTCAAGAACATTTGCACTACCACCAACATTCACATTATATCAAGTACTGAAGAAACAGCAATAGGTCCACTCTGTTTATACCCATGTGCCACTCTTTCATTGATTATTTCTATATTTATTAGGCAATATATTTAAACCTGGAAATCAATACAAGAGTTGGTCAGACGATAACGTCATGAAGAGCTGAAATGTCCAGATCTAAGTATACATTCCTGGGCAGACGAAATGCTACTCACGCACATTTCTAAAGGGCCGTTAGATCAAAACGAATTGTGAGGAAGGAATTCCAACTGGGGGAAAGGAAACGAGAAACGTGAAATCCTGCAGTTGGGCCAGAAAGAAATATGACTGTCTCAAGGTCAAGCGCAGATGACTGCTTTTTACTTTCCCCACTACCTCCAGGGTGAGGCCTTAATTAAAATACTAAACCCTCCAGAAATTAAAAAAAAAAAAAAAAAACCACACTCGGATTCCACTTTAAAAGAGAGCTGCCCGTCTATGGAGACAGAAAGTAGATTGATCAGTGATAGCCTAGGACTGGGAGAAGAAGGGGAAATGGGGAGTGACCTGACAGGTAGGAGGTTCCTTTCTGTGGTGACTGAAAGATTCTAAAATTAGGTTGTAGTGATGGTTTCAAACTGCCTGTCTACTAAAAGCCACTGAACTGTGAACTTTGAGTTGGTGAATGTTATGACATGTGAACTGTATCTCAATAAAGTCATTAAAAAAAGATGCTGCCAGGATTGTTTCATAAATAATCCCATGCCTTTCAATATTTTTTGCAATACTCCTGGAAGGTATTTTAAAGTGATTTCTACTTTCAAAAAATGTATTTTTCTTAAAAAGTAATTTAAATTAAGTAATGTAAATTTACTTAAATTAAGTAAATTAAAAAGTAATCTTTCCTTCTGGATGATCGTCAAAATTGGCTCATATGAAAAGTTCCCTTGACTGCTATCAAGTCCTTTTTTCTTTTAAAGATATGCTATTTTTAGTAATCACATTATTTCGATTGATATTACTAAGATTTTGAGCTCTGAAAAACAGCATGACTTACTTAATGATCGATGAAAAGTAATTTTACTTTCCACTTAATGGTATGTCAAATTCTTAACATTTCCATTGCGGCCTCATTAAATGTATTTTATCTAGGGAATAAACTGCAATGATGTAAAATAAACCCAGACTATTTAGTTATAAATTCTTTACTTAACAAGGTGAAACAGAATATTCTACATGTCTCAATGATAAACTTTAAGTAATAATTGTTGGTTTTTTTTTAATGGAAATAGATCTTTTATTTTCAGAAAACAGGCAGCTTTTTTTTTTTTCTGTACAGTCTTCCATATATCCAAAGAAAATAATTTCCTTTTAATTTTTCTTCTCCAATAGAAAGTTTTCAATTTTAAATATCCTAAACTGCTGTTGATTTTAATAGAACATAATATCCGTGGGAAGTTCTGCTGTTAGCGTTGTTAGACTTCCCCTCTAACAAACACTGTGCATGCTTCCTTATGCAACGAGACCTGGGAAATGCTATTTAGTCAATAAAGACTTTATTTAATCCCTTTGTTATTGTGGTAAAATACACAAGTATAAAATTCACCATTTTAAATATTTTAAAGGACGTACTTCTATGTATTTAGTACATTCATAATGTTGTGTGACCATGACCAGTTGATCCTTATTTCTCCTTCCTGTCCCCAGTATCTGGCAATGACTCAACTGCTTTCTGTCTCTATGGATTTGCCAATTCTGGAAACTTCATATAAATGTGTCCTTTTGTGTCTGGCTTCTTTCACTTAGTGTATTTTTTTTTTTTCAAGATTCATCCACAATGTAGCATGTGTCTGTACTTTTTCTGGCTACGTATTGTTCCACTGTATGGATATACCACCTTTTGTTTGTCCATTCATCAGTCTTTGGACATTTGGATGTTATTTTAACGGTTCATTTTGCTTGCTTTGATAGAAAATATAGATGCCACATGATATTTTTCTTTTGCAAATGCAAATTAAGAAAACAAAAATATAAGATTTGGGGGAAAATTCTTTTTTCTCTTTACACAGGAAACAATTTTTTTTTCCCCATTAAAGAGCTCATCACTCACATGCCAAAGATAAAATGTGTATCTTCAATGAAGCACGAAACTTGCTGAATTTCAAGACTGTGACAAAACACCATGATTGATAACCAAGAACCTACTTGAAATACCAAATAGGATATCTTATATATGTCTCAAGCGTTTGTCTGGATTAAATATCTCCATTCTTCATTTGAAATTCTTCTTTGGCTTTCTCCATTTCCCCATTTCTGTAAAATGGCAACTCCATTCATCTGTGATTCATGCCCAAAGCCCGGCAACCATTTGTTAGCACATTCTCTCTGGTTACCCATGTAAATTCCATCTTCTAATTCTGTGCATTCAATGTGCAAAATGGGTTGCATTCTTCCAGTTTCTAAAATTTCCACTGCCTAGAAGAAGTCGCTATCACCTTTTATCTGGATCATTCCCTCTTGTCTTGACCATCTCAATTTTATTCTTCCCCCTAAAGACTGGAGGGAATTTCTTAAGAGTTTAAGTTAATTATGTACCTCCTTTGCCTTAAACTATCTGAAGTCATTCTGTTCCCTCTAAAATAAAATCCCAGCCCCAGGACAACCCATCCTTGGATTGCCTGGACGCTGACCTGCTCCATGGTATGTCTCACAGCATTATCCCCCTTCCTCGTTATACCCTGTCAACACCAGCCCTTTGCCAGCATCTTTCCTTGTACCACACTGTTCTAGAACCTCTCCAAGGCTGTTTTAATTCCCGCACTATCAGCTAATAAGTCTTCATCTGAACAAGTTCTGAAACCATCTTTCAGGTTTGTACTCCCATGTCACGTTCTCCAAACCAGTCTCTAATCCCCCCCATTAAAATTAGAGTGTCCTGAGACTTTTCTTTTGAAATACACTCAATTAATATTGTTCTTAGCACTAACTTGGTTTATTATTATGTATTTATTGGGCTGCTTTGTTGTTTAATCTTCCATTCCCACAGTAGACTGTAAACTCTTGGGGTTTTTTTTGTAGTAAGAAACAGACATTCCTCTTTTAAGCAAAACAGTCATATATCAATTAAGTAAATATTATATTTCGGTCTCTCAAATAGTTCATTTAATTAAGATGTTTCAAAAATGTTAGAAATTAGGGATAGTGTTTTTGCTAACTTTATTTTACCCCTTGAATTTTATAGATTAGGAAAATAAAAGGGTTGCTAAGGTAACAGATTCTGAAGAGCAGCCGATCAAATTTTGGTAGGAAAACAGGACTCAGTAAAATAAACCTCTGTCTGGAGGAAAAAACAAACAAACCAACCCAACCTAGAAGGATGTCAGTCCAAATTACATGAGTGATTTTTAATTAAAGCAATTTCAATTTACACTAATCAGCTGAGTTTTGTTCACTAGCTTCATTTTGCTTTTTCCCCCTGAGTTGTCCTTGATTGTCTTTAAAATGTCAATTTATAAGTAAAATGGATTTAAATTCATCTAATAATACCTATCGTTGATAGAGTTCTCACCATGCATCACGTTTTCCAGGAGTGTGTTGGAGTATCAGTGTGTCCACTCACTCTTTACTCCTGGGTTTGCCGCCGTAATCATGACCTTTCAGTGATTAATGAACCAACTGGTTGGCTTTCCACCATTGCCTTTCTGGGCATGAAGAGAATACGCAGTAAGAGGTAAGATGACAACTCTCTTCTTCTCTTTCTTTTTATAATTAAGGAGTCTGACACAGTTTCTTGAAATAAAATCTATCAGAACTGTTTAAACATTCAACAGGCACGTGAGTTCTCCTGAAGACACATACCATTCTTTTAAAAGAAACTAGAAAATTTATAGAAGAGATCAAGAGCTACAGATGGAATAGCTTTTTGAAAGCCAAGATTAAAAATCTGCCCCCTTTTTGGCAGAATAGAGCTACATATGTTGTGGTGAGGTGACACTCCTGTGGGGGACAGGAAGATGACTTCTCTATACATGAAAGCTGCTTGCAACCTGGCCAAGGAAAATGTGTTTGCACTACGTACAGTAGACCTCTGCCAAAACCAGAAACCCCTGACTGGGCTGCCTCACCATCAAAACCTCCAAAGATCCTTCACGAATTCACTCACTAGCCTTACAACCAGAAAACAAACATATTTAGGAAATAACGTGTTCTCAGAGGGAAGAGTTTTCACATTTTATTTCTCTTTTTGTAGAAGATATTTTATGAAATCAACTATATTTCTATGGGTCGCTGTCAAACCAAATATGTGACCATTGTGAGGCTTCCAGTCGTGAAGAGTAACGCATCTGAGGCGTTTTGTCATTTCCTCTCTGTTTTGTTCGTTACAAGGGCTAGCCAGAAATTTGGGGGTTGCTGCAGTATACTCATCAGACACAGGCTTGGCACCATTGAATTTAGACTTGTAATACTGGTATAGAGTGGATGGTTCACTCTAGAACATTCAGAGGCCTCCAGGTCCCTACCACTGGAGGAAAAATAGAAACCCTTTGTGCAGGAGATGCCCACAATGCCATCTATGCCAGATACAGGAAAACCAGGCAGTCTGCCTGGGAGATTCAAGGCAGGAATCACATTTTTTCAGTTTAAGGGTTTTCAGTTTAAGGGTTTAAGGGTTAAACATTTAGTTTACCATTTTCCAAAACGGACAGAATTTTCATACTCAAGCCTACAGCTGAGGTTAAAAACACAGCTAAATCAGAATTTCCATTAAAAACAATACGCTTCATGTTTATCTAGAAAGGGAAGAATTTCTATTCTAATTATCACCTGATTTTGAATTCCTACTTGATTACAACATGATGGTGCTCAGTTTGACAAGTATAATTCTAAGAAAGAGCTTTCACCTGATGAACACAGGGAGCGATGTGAAATGCTCGAAAGTGCTTTAAGAACGGACTCTATTTTTAGACTGCGAACATTACATAAAAGGGTACAGAGCAGTCTAGAAAGAAAGAATCACATCAGTTTTGTGTCACTGATGAGGCAGGTTGTGCCTTCCAGATTTCTTCCACTGGAAGAATATAGAAACTCTGTAGAAAATGTCTTACACGCCATATATTGTAAACACAGGAGAAAGAGGTTGTCTGTTGGGGAATTTCAAGTGGCTATTACATTTCTCGGGGATTTAGGAGCAAACAAAGGGAAAAGAAACTAAAAAATTTATTTCTATACAGTTACTGAACTAAAAAATAAAAAAGGTACAGTGAAGGTAAAGCCAAACCAAAAAAAATGTCCATTTGCTTACAAACTCAGTTTGTGATCTAATAAAAGTAGTTTGTACATTTAAAATTTTTATTGTATAATATATCCTACACTTATTACAGAAGTTGAGTCTAAATATCTGAGCACCATTTATCATTCAGAATAAAAATATTCATAGGTCAATATAAACATGCAAAAGAAGAAAATGAAGTACTATTTGAAAGGGAGTTTTAAGAAATACCCATTATATTCCTAAATGATAGACGGTTAACTGAAAGACAGTTTACTTAACTGAGATTGTGTATTACCTTATTTTCAAACAATCTCGGGTTTAAATCTTGACTTCCAGTGAAAGTATTCAAACAAGTAGTGACATGAATTTGGATAAACGATATCATCTTTGTAAGCTTCATCTACAAAATAGGGATAATTTCCCTTCCCCTATAGAAATAAATAAGATAATGCAAAAACAAAACAACAAAAACAACGAAACAACAACAAAAAACACTTCTTGGAGTGTTTCACTGAATTTAACATAAAGACGAGCCTGGGAGAGAAGAGAGTTTAGAGAGAGAGATGACGGTGATGAGATAAATGATCAAACAGACCAGGAAATCAACTGTGGCAAAGATGAAGATGAGTTCACAGTTACAAGTGAATGCAAACTTCTCCCCAGCGCCTCTCTGTGATTCCTGGTGGTTCACCCCAGGGTAGGCGATCCAGACAGCCCAGAGGGAGGTCTTGGTCAGGCCCAGGAAGCCCAGGGCTGCATGCCGGCCAACTTTTAGACCATTACGTTATAAGATGAGCCACCACTTACCAAATAAATTCTATATCCCCACATCCTATTTCTTAATTTGTCATTGGACCAAAGAGGGCCTGGCGATGGACCACCATGCTTACAATAAATGCTAAGCGTGCCTGCTGTTTTCATTCTGTTATATTTCATATTTTTAGTTTTTCTTCCAGTGGAAAATTAATGTCCAGAAAATACTAAACTCATATATTGAGTTAAGAAAAAAAACTACGTAGTCTCAATAGATTAGCAACCTCCTCAAATGGCTAAATTTCATTTCTAAGTGACATTCCGCTAGAATGATTTCTAAAAGAGTAGCATGATGGATGTTATAATTACTCCAGCACCTCTGGCCCTCCATCGTGACTTGCAGCATTGCAAAAGAAGCACCAAGATCCTTCTACGAGCCCTATGGCCACCAGTCTTACCAACCTATAATCTTCTAGCTCTTAATCTCATCTTGCTGCAGCCAGTAGTATTTCCAAAATGCCGACTTTAACATACCATTTATGTTATTAAAACATTTTCTAAGAGGTTTTCCCTGCCTCAGATGAATTTCAAGCTTCTTAGAATGGCTTATAAATTCCCCTCAGGGCACCTGCTTAGCATCCGGCCTCATCCCCCAGGCTCTCCTAATCTTGACTTGCTTTAAGTTCTCTTTCTTCAGGATTTCACACGTGCTATATTTGTGCTAGGACAAGTTTCCCCTGCACAATTTTCTTATGGAGGTCCTGTCCCCCCATAAGATCCTTCCCACATCATTCCATAATCCCTTTGCTGCAGATTTACTCCCTCTCTACCAGTTGGTTCCTTAGCCTTCATATCCACACATGCTTTCATTCTCTCTCCCTAGCTTTCCTCAAAGCTAACCACAATAACCTGATTTCTCCTGAAATGACTTCATCCAGGGCACAACTCTTATTCACCAGTACTGAGAACAGTTTCCTCTACCTTCTGAAGAATGAAGCAAGTGGCAAGGAAACTTTAAAAAAAAAAAAAAAAAAAAAGGAAGAAAGAAAAAAATACTTCTTGTAAAAAAAATCTAGATGTCTACCTGAATATATACCTAGCATTACCTCTCTAAAATATGGAATGTCTCTTTGTTTGCTGTAGGCTGTGGGTGTGTATTTTAAGAACCATTTTATCTATTCTAATCTTTCTCACCTTAACTGTGCCTATAGTCCCCCAACTTCTGCTTCTTTCATTCCTGTTTATTCCCAACCCTGCAGCCAATACATGAAATTCAACAAATTCATACTAGATTTTGTCACTCTCATTGGTTAAGATCTTTCAGTGACTTCAATGCTTTTGCGTTCAGTTTCATACACTGTCTACAAACGCTGTGGGTGTACTTGTAAGGCGTGAAACGATGAGCGCATGGAGAAAGCAAATACAAATTCAAACAAAGAAAACAGAGTGCTAGTGATTACACTGCAACCGCACAAATAAACAAATCGTTTGCTTATTCCTTAATTCAAGGATATTTATCATTGCTATCATGCAGCAGTCATGGAGCCAGGAGCGGGCTATACAAGAGTACACAAGACAGACAATGTCTCTGCCCTTATTCTTTTGAATAAATGGAATGGTTTTACCTCATCATAATCTAATCAAGTCTACTGACTGAAAACCTCAGCGAGAACCTCACACTCCTTCTCTAAAATTTTAAATTACTTTTGTTTATTGCCCTCAATCTGAATTAATTTGGACTGACGTGAGAGGTCGCCAGATTGATTTCAGATTCTTGCTTCTGTCCTGTTCTCTTGTGCATTACTAGGAGTTGCCTTTTCTCTTGTTCTTCTGCTCGGTACACGTTTATTGATCTTCCCAGTCCACCACAAGAGGAAGAAAAAGGATATGTTACTCATGAATATCTCCCACACACCCTCTTGGGGCTACTGATACGAGCCCCTTCCTGGGGTCAGCATATCTGTCAATCAAACTTATCACTTCAAGTACAACTCCTGTAGTTGCCCTTGGTAAATGCCAGGTTTTAATTGGAAGGAAAGAGATGAATGCTGAGCAAAAACCACTTTGAAAGAGGCTTTAGTTGGAATAAAAGCATCAGGAAAGGCTAAAGGCCAAGAGGGTATAAAGAAGGAAGAGCAATATGAGAAAAGAAATATGTGGTGTGCTTAGAATGGTGTGTCACTGGCAGAATTCTGTCCTGGCTTATGTCACCATGTTTCATCCAGAAATGTCACAAGTAGATGGCAGGGGAAGAAGCTTCAGCCTATCCCAATCCACATCACCCTGTGGAAACAAACTAACATGCCTTCCTATCGCACTTAGTTTTGAGCCTCAGGCCCTCCTGTCTTCTATCCACTTGTTCTGGGGGAAAGAGGAACTAAGAAAAACAAAAGCAAAAATAAAGGGAAGAGAAATCTCAGGACAGATCTGGTCTCCGGTTTCACATCCTCTGGGGTTAGCATCTATCTTCTTATTCTCTCTTCATGAAGTCAGTCAAAGATTTCCATCGTTTCTCTCTCTACCTACTTGTTATATACTGAAAAAGGACTAGAGAGGTACAGAGAGAAAGATATTCATCAGACAGGACTAAAAATAACTACCTAGTATTCAGAACTGAAATGGAAGCCGGCTAAGTCCAAAAATACAAAGTAATGTGCTTACAGATCAAGGTATCTTGAATTTCCTCAGAACCTTCTTGGTCAATAATTCAGCCTCGGTCTTTATTAGGGCACTGGAATAAATCAGCATACTGAAAATCCTTTATGATTACTTAATTAACCAAGACACTTCCATATTTGGAAGTGGTATCTTCCATATATTTGGAAGTGTATATCTTCATTCAAAAAGCTCTGTCCAATGACACATTGGTGAAGATCCCACACATGCTGAGGGACATTCTCCACCAGCTCATATAAGCAAATGTTTACCGGCTGTCTTCATATTGAAAAAGTCAGATGACTTTGCAGGAAATCAATTTTCTACATTCAAAGCTTAATAATCACTACCATCTTTATGCCATGTCAAGGAATAAGACCAGCATTAGCTATGCAGTATTCAGGAGGAAAAAATGTCTTTTCTTATGTGCTCACAGCCTTAAACATAATAAATGGCTTTCATTGAAACTATTAACAGATGACATATTGCATCTTCACAGTAAATATAAAAAAGAGGAGAGCTTATTGACATGAACTGGTGGCAAATAAAAAAGAAATAAAACCTCAATATTCAAAATTATGTAAATATTTTTATCTGATATAAAAAAGGAGAACACTCACAGATTTATACTGATTTTGTATCTATAAAATTATCTTTTAAAATGATGGTTTGTGTTAACTAATATTATATACTACTAATTTGGTACAAAATGCCATATGTACATTATGTGCGGAAAATTAATGGAATTGAATCTGCATTCCTTAGAGAGCAAGTGAAATCAGTTATGTGTTAATGGGTTGGACAGCAAAAGAAATTCTGATTGGCTATCACTGTGCATTGTTGGACCAAAACCTCTATACCTCAGAGTCCTGCAGTTTCCATAGAAACACA
The DNA here is from genome assembly GCA_003697995.1 of Taxidea taxus jeffersonii. Taxonomy (NCBI): domain Eukaryota; kingdom Metazoa; phylum Chordata; class Mammalia; order Carnivora; family Mustelidae; genus Taxidea; species Taxidea taxus. The sequence continues at coordinate 120,863 of ML111249.1, forward strand.
ACACTAGCTAATGTAAAAGCAATAGTTCTCTCCAGACAAAAGGCTTGCCTGAGCTTTCATTTCAGTACACCAAAACCTGAATAACAAAGCCTTTATCTCCACAGAAAGGAAATTTTTCAATAAGCTAAATGTCAAAACCAAAATGTTCCACCATTTCATAAATACTTTTGAAAATAAATAGCTTAATCGAAATTAACTGAAATGAAGTAAACAAAATTCCCTTAATTACTTCTTTAATCTATGTATCGAAGTAACAAAACCCAGTTCTATCAACTTCGTTGCCCAACAAAGCTTGAAGTTCATCAGCAAAACTGAAAACGCTAGTATCTAATGTCCACTAAGCATAATCAAGGTCTGTAGACCAGGGTTCTGTCAATATCACTGTTTTCAACTTAGATATTTCTCTAATAAAAGTATGACCACCCCGTTTGTGTGTATGAAGCCAAGTGAGGAGGAAGCTGCACTGGAGTTTATCTTGTTTCTCCCTCTTACTGTACCAAAAGTCTCCCAAAAGGTCAGCTATTAACCACTGGGTTAATAATACAGTATCTAATATGATTTGGCCTGGTAATTACTTCAAAGTATCAATTAGCATATCCATTTTTTCATACAAAATATAAATCCTTCAAAGAGTATGTCATTAGATTCCCTTCCCCACCCAATCTATAGTACACTAATGACGTGATTAGTGTACTAATACACTAATACACTAATAGTGACAAATATTTTTCAAAAAAGATGTTAACAAACTATAGACATTAACACAAATAATAAAGCCAAT
>ML111250.1:0-31055 GCA_003697995.1 Taxidea taxus jeffersonii
ACACACACACACACACACACACACACACCACCGCCGCCACCACCATACCCAGACTTGTCTTAGGACACACCACTCCCTGTGCCTGCAAAACCCAAGCTTCGGGCATCAGAAAACCTGCCTGCCGGTGCTGCTTGGGTTTTGCCGGCAAATGACTTGGGCAGGCCACTTGTCCAAGAGTCCCCGGCCAGCACAGTAGGAAGGGATCGTCTGGATACCTCTCCTCCCAAGAAAGCTATGAATTAGCTAAAGCTAACATCTGGGCAAAGCAGCAGTGGTTGTCAGGCAATGACAGGGAGCAGGGTAGCCTCAGGGAGCTAAACCCCCACGGCCATTCCCACTTTAGAAGGAAATCGACACCGGGCCCAGTGGGCCAGGTGCAGTGAACAGATTCCAGTGGTCTTAATGTCTCTGGCTAAGATCTGGCTGCCTAGCTCAGACCTCTTGGCCAAGCCTCCCTTCCACCTCCAAACCAAAGCCTGTTGGTTATTCTTAGAGAGGCTAGATGCCCTGGTTCTCCCCCTCCCTGAAGACAGATGTCTGCTCCCCTAACCAAGGGACCTCTTTTTCCATAGGCTTCTTAATGGGGCGGAGAGAACCTGCCTACCACCTTTGGAGCTTGGGGACATCCAAGGTGGGAGGGGGCCCTCCTGGGCCTGGCTGGAAGCTGAGCAGGACAGTGAGGCAGAGGTCCCATCCTGAGACACCTTTCTCCATGTCCCATAAAATGCACCCTGCAGGCAGCAATCCCCTGCCAGTTTGAGGATGGCCCTTCACAGCTGGAACCCCCAAAACACAGGTTTCTAGGACACAAGGTTCCTGCGATCGGAGATGAGCCACAATGCAAGCCCTGAGCTCACTCGGGAAGAATGTGTCCTCCTCCTCCTCCCCGATTCATTCCCTCGCTGGACATGAAGTGAGAACTTGAGAAGGGCAGAGAGAAGAAGGAGGGCAGAGACCAGGCTCTCTGAGCCCACAGGGTCCTCCAGTTGCACCCCTGTTCTGCCCCCTCCCTGTGCTTACAAGGCCCTGGGAACGAACGGCTCCAGCCTCTCCCCAGCCCAGCCTCTCCCCAGCCGGGTCTCAGATCCTCCACTCCCCAGGAGACACTGTGCTACTTCCACCTTCTCTCCCAGACAAGCTCCCTACCACCTTCCGCAGATCTACCTACAGAACTCCTACTCATCCATCAGTGACAGCCTCCAACGGCCCCGCCTCCCAGCCCAGAGCAAACACTAGTCCCTGAGCGGGTTCAGCCAGAGCTAGAACTTAGTATCAGAAGATACCAGTTTCCACCTGCAAGTGTCTCAAGAGGCATCCAATGGAACATTCAATACCAATGAACTCCTGACCAAGGGCTGCCAAGCGGAAGAGTGGTAGAGCTGTGGAAGGAGGCTCCAGCTCCTCCAGCTCCCCTGCTAATCCGGACAGGCAGGCAATTCACCCTGACTCCAGACGCTCCCCCAATACAAGACTATACCTCTACCGGAGCTGGCATGAGACTTTCAACAAACAAGGAGGTAACAGAAAGAGAGCTGTGGTCTCACGTCAGCCACTCTCTTCCATGCACTCCAACCTCCCTCCTCTCATGCCCGGAGCTTCAGCGCAGGGGAACGCTCTCTGGTCTCCAGCCTGTGCACAGACCATCCCCCCACCCAGAGTGCCCACACATCCCCGTCACCATTTCTGCCCTCTACCTGGCCCTCAGGCTGCCCTGGGTACTGGACAGGATGATTTTTTTCATCTTCCAAGCCCATGTGAAACTCTACCTATGACTCTTCCAGGACTTTCTATGTGGCTTTATTGTAAGGACAAAAGCTATCTCCCTGCAGGACTGTTGGTTCCAAAGAACAGAATCCAAATATTTACTATGCCTAATAATCAATAACCATCAAATGACTGGGATAGGACTATGAAAGGGCTTTTTGGACAAAGCTAGGCCTGGCTCTTCTGGGAAATTTCTTCCTTGTTTTTCTCCTTTATAAAGACGTAACTTTAAAGAACAGAACAGACTTTCAATAAACCCAAACGTCAAAAGGGACAAAGAGGGGCCTTATCTCTCTGTGTTTCTGTTTTTCTCCTCAAGCAATCACTGCAAGAGAGAAACATGGAAACCCTGGAAAAAGCTTGAATTTGAATCTTAGTTCTGTCCTAGCTTAAAAATCATGAGTCGAAGAGACATGGCAGGACTACCCTCAGTGGATGGCCAAGGGCCACCCCCCCCCTCCGCCCCAAATGCGTCTAACACAGTCTTATTTTTCTCCTGTTTTGTCTAACTCCATTTGAGACCACTGCCTGCGTCTTCTCCACTGAAGACAGAAGTTTTTAATTAGATTGGGGTAATCTGCCGGCCTTCAGAAACTCTGAATCTAGAACTCCGAAAAGAGGGGCCCCGCAGTACCTCTGTTGTAGATGCGGCCTCCAGCTCAAAGACCTAGGTCAAGGCAGGAATCGGATCCAGGACTCGGGTATCCCAAGATGTCTATAATACCTTGGCGGTCTCATCTAGGAAACGGGGCTAATGACCCTTGCTTCACAGAGTCTGTGAAAGTTTCCATGGCCTCCCCTAGAACTCTGCCTGGCCTACGTCCATCAGGTGCTCCATAGAGAACTGATGAACGGTCACAGCTTCTAAACTCTCCTCTCTGCAGCTGCTCCACCCAGGAGGGCCTCGCCCAGAAGGGACAGGCCAGGCAGCACTCACCTGTGGAACACCCCACAAGCATTCCCATCCCATGCCCCGAAGCTTGCCTGCCCTGTGTCCCAGCTACAGAAACAAGCTGCCACTCGAGGCAGGTGCCGGGGACAGCCAATCCTCCCAGCAACTTGGGAGGTCGGAACTCCACTCCTTTGCTTCACATCTGACCTGTCTTTCTTGCTGGTGAAGATCACGATGGGCAAGCATCTTCACCAGGTCACAGCTCTTCCTGGCTGGGTCCAGTCATCACAAACCCATGCCATCCACCCCACCATGCCGGTGGGAACCAGAGAGAAGACCTCAGTTGTGGAAGGAAAAGACCTTAAACCTGCAACCGAGCCCAGTTTGGGGCGGGTCTCTTCAGCCTTAACTTGACCATCTGTAAAATGGGAAGTCGCCATTGCCTCGTGCAGGAATGTGGAACACAAATCAAGAACAAACACAAAGTGTGGTGTGACCAGAAGGGCAACAGCACCCCTGGCCCCCAGACCATCAGAGGGGTGGGAAGAAAGGAGGACGCTGCAGCGACAAATCTCTGGCTGGCTGCCCACCCCCACTGGCGCTTCCCCTCACTTATAAAATGAAGGGTGTGGATTTGACTCCTGGTCCCTAAGCTGGGCCATACCTCAGAAGCACCCGGGAGCTCTGCAACCACCCAGACGCCCACCCTCCCAGGCTGCAGGGATACAGCTTTTTGGGAACCCCTGGATCAGATGTTCTAGCAGATTCCTCCTGGGTTCTCCCTCTGCCCTCACCAGGGAAAACAGAGCCTGGGTCTAGTGATGACTAGCCACATAGGCAGGCCTCTTCTGCCCCTCACCCTCCAGGCTCCCAGGAGGCCTGCAGGAAGCCTCCGGATGCAGGTCGGGACTTAGACAGCCGCCCAAACAGGTACGGGCCCAGATGTAATTGGCCTCTCGGTTAAGCTTTCTAATCTCATTAAAGCTGCCTGCCTCATGCAGACCACAGCTCTGCATTTAATAACAGAAGAGCACTGCCCTGCCCACGGTAAGCTCATTAGGTCTGGGGACACCTGAGAGGAGAGCGCTGGACCACAGCTCCTGGCCCAAGTTGGACCCCTCTCTGCCCTTCCATGCCGTGCTACCACACGGATGTCAAAAACTCAGACAGCAATGGGGGGGAGGGGTGTTACTGCAAAAGGGGCAGGCAGGCAGGAAGTGTTTAGAGCTGGGGGGTTCAGGGTCAGATGTGCCTACTCACCCTGGGAAGCCGATGTTGTCCCAGAACTTTCAATACATGCAAATACATAAATAAAAAGTAATTTTATTTATCTTACCAGGGTGTGCTAACGCCCATATACCATGAGACAGCCACCCCTCGGAGCAGAGTGCAGGCTCACAGCAGCTCCCCACCCTGAGACGCAGTGGGAAGAGGGGTATGGGCTGGGGTCCAGAGGGCTGCTCTGCATCTCTGGAAGAGAAGACCTGTCCTGCCACCCACCCTCGCCCCTGCCCCCGCCCCTTGCAGAGGAGGTACCCCGAAGTCCTTCCCTGACAAGTGTGTGAGGAGGGCTGAGGAAGTAGCCACTCCTGGACATCAGCTCTGAGAACACCACAGTCAACGAGCGCAAACATCCCTGTGCAAATACACGTCCACCCACTTCTCGGTCATCTCCTCCATCTAAATACATCACAAGAAAATAACTTAGCAGTGGTGAGAAATTCTGCCACGGTTCCAAAATAGCAAAAACAAAACACACACACACACACACACACACTCACTCTCTCTCTCTCTCTCTCTCTCTCTCTGTCTCTCTCTCTGCTCTGCTCAAGGTGCCACACTGGGTCAAGGACAGGCGTGGAGACACGCACACACAGGCAACAACCAGCCAGAGTAGGCTAGGGGTTGTCTTGCTGAGAGAGGTTGGTTAGTATTAATATTTAATAGGTAGGATAATATTTTAGAAGGGAAGGGACTCCATGCAGGTTCCAAGCCAGACTAGCACAGATGCCCTGTCCAAGGGAGATGTTTGGGGGCACGCCCAGCCAAGTACACATACACACCCATCCCCACCCCCTCTGGGACTCGCTTTAAGACACTGGCATTTTCCACTCCACTTGCCAAGAATGAAGCCACCCTGCCCCGTGTGAGCCTCAACCCCCTGGAAACAAAGGCAGCAGTCATGGGGGTGGGCTAGTACACCTCGGGCACTGGGCCCATGTCTCCCCCGCCCCCTGCCATCTCACCAAAGGGGAAACAAAGGCCCCCAGTAGGAGACAGACATGCCCAGAACCTGGCCAAGGTGCCTCTTACGCTACTGTGCTTTCATTCTCTGGATAATTTGGGACGAGGTGGCCCTTTTTTTTAAAAAATACCCTCAGCAAATCTAAGCTGCTTACAATCACCACTAAGCCCAGCCTCTAGGGCACAAAAACAGCAAATTGTTGGGAAAATGCTGAGGGTCGAAGGGGTGTAGGCAACCCTCCAATCATGCCAGCTCTCAGTGGGCCAGGCCAACTTCTCCACCCCCCCCCCCGCACAACAGCCCCAGTGCCCGTGCACCCCACTCTCCATCTAGACTCGGTCCTCAGGCCTGGAGCACCCACTGGCTTCCTCACTGGTGTGGCTGCTCCATTCCTCCCCTCTTTCCTACTCCTTTCCCAAAACTGACCTAATCAGGCCACTAACGACGCCGGTTCATCAGCTCAGTGGACTGTCTGCTCCGGGATGCACACCAGCCTGGCTGGGCCCTTCTCAGTTCCAGCTCTGGCCACACAAACCCTCCTTCCTAACACAGAAGTCTTTTTGAGCTTCCAAGTGTTTGCAGATGTTTCCTTTACCCGGCAATGCCCTCCTCACAGACACCCCCTCTTTCAATCACCAACTTCTATTACTTTTTCTTTTGTGGGACCCACAGAAAAGGTCACTGAATACAGGAAGCCCTCCGGGCAGAGCCTTCTCTTGGGACTCAGCAACTGGGTCCCCTGGAGCAGCATCAGCATCCGCTATGTCCTCTTTCCCACTGACTGTGAGATCCCATGAAAAAAAGTCTCTTAGGCATCTCCAGGGCCCTGCTAAGGGTCCCGCACACCAAAGGCATTTTTAGGCCCACACAATCCCCACCACCACCCAAAACCAAAAACAACCTTTAAGTCTCAGAACCAATAGTAGAGATATTGTTCAATCTGATCCTGGTTGTTTTGCTTTGCTTTAAGTCAAGAAAACGAAGGCCCAGGGAGAACCAGAGAGTGTTAAGATCACACAGCTCGGGCGCCTGGATGGCTCAGTGGGTTAAAGCCTCTGCCTTCAGCTCGGGTCATGATCCCAGGGTCCTGGGATCGAGCCCCGAATCGGGCTCTCTGCTCAGCGGGGAACCTGCTTTCTCCTCTCTCTCTGCCTGCCTCTCTGCCTACTTGTGATTTCCGTCAAATAAATAAATAAAATCTTAAAAAAAAAAAATCACACAGCTCATTAGCAGCACCTGGCTGGTGGCTGGCCAGAGTCTTCCCTGACTCCTCCACATCTGCCCAAAGCCCCCACAGGAAGACCAAACACAGGAGAGTGCTACGAGAAAGCGGGGCACAAGAGAGGACTATAGGCAGCCCGGGAGGAAGTGGTCTGGGGGCTCAGGAGCCCCACAGAAGGAAACACACAGCCCAGCCTGGAAGCCCCAAGTGGAGACTATGGGCTTGAGTGTCCTGACCAGGTGCTTGACAAGAACAGGAGGAAGGACCAAGGACAGGACCTGTCACGGGGAGGCACTCAACAAACATCTGCTGTTGCACAATTAATGGCACAAATGACCAAATATAAACCAAAGCCATGCATGGTGTCACACAGACCTGCACTGGGCTCCAGGATCCCGAAGAAAGGAAGGATTATTTCTGCCAGAGGGTGGGGCAGTCTGGGACAGCTTCACAGAGCAGTGACATCTGATCAGACGCCATCTGTTATTTTTCTCTAATTGTTCCACATGTGTGAAATTTTTATTCTAAGCTAGAATGTGGACTCCGAGAGGCAGAGGCTGTGGCTGCCTCCCCTGCCTTCCCCAGCCCTTCTCTCCAAGGTGTCCCCTCCATGGGGCTCCTCGCAGACACGCAGACACGCCAAACGGAGTGAGTGCCACACCCTTCTATTTCAAAGAGGAGGCAGAAGGAATGCTGGCTTCCCGCCAAGTCTGTTTCACCTGCAGAAGCTCCCTGACGCCCATTAAGAAATCCCGCAGCATCCAGAGGCACTCCCAACACCCCAACTGCCCTGTTCCCCTGGTGTGACATTAAAGACGGGCACTCTTAGGCTCAAATGAATACTTCCTGAGTCCAGTGGGAAGCACTAAGTCTCTTCCACACCTTCCCTGCTCCCCCACCCCCGCCCCTGAAGCCAACAACCCCGTAAGACAGGAATCAACGCCCCCACTTGACAGACTGGGAAAACTGAGGCCTGGAGTGGGGTCACATGGCGAGGTCAGCGGCAGGTCCACGGGGGTCTTTTACATCACACTGCCCATAACATTACTGCTCTGCCCACAGTTTCCTGCAACAGAAGCATCACCAAGTTCACCTGGTGGGAATGAATGAGTGCCCACCCAGACATCCCATGTGCAAGGAACACCACCACTGGCACACCAACTATGATTTCACACCACCGACTCCCCTGTGGGGCAGACCGTACCAGGTGGGGTCACTCAGACCATACTGTAGCCCCGTTTCTACAGTTGCACCCCATCTTCTCACTTTCCTGAGGCTTCACCACCCCCCCACCAACCATATCCTCGTTTCCTTAGAGGCCCAGAAGAATGCAAACTCCAGTGATTCCCTTTCTTGCTTGGATAATAGCCACTTCGCAATTCTCCCTCCTGCCCTGGGACCCTCCTGGCTCCCAAGCAGGCGGTTGGGCCAGGGAGAGAACAAACGGGAGGGGATGAAAAACACACACAACAGTAAGCTGCAGCCCAAACAGAACTAATCCATTCAGAGCCCAAAGAGGCTGAGCAGATGGGAAGCCCACATTCCCCCGCCGGCCGCCACCCCGGCTTCCGGGGCCTTCACCACAGTGTGATAATTACAAAGGGTGACCCAGCCACATGCTCTAGGGGCTGCCCCTGCTCCCAGGCACCCGCGGGCGCCGCCTTCATCTGGTTTGCGTTTAGAGCTCTCCCCGAGCCTCCCCCAAGTCAGCCACACAAGGGCAGGGAGCACAAACACCCCGGCCTCGGGACACACTTCCACGGGAAGGAGGGAGGCGCCAGCTCTGTGCCCTCCCCTCTGGCTTGTGGGCAGGAGGGGCAACACCCCCCCCAAGGGATCCCCAGCCCGGTGACCCCTACTCTCCCCCGGGGCAGCTCTGCCTGTGTAGGCAGACATCGTCCTTCGAGCGCATCCGTGTCTGTCTGTCCCTCCGCCCCATAAGTGGGAGGGCAGGGCCACCTGCATCATTCACTGGGACACTCCCAGTGCTTACTTAGCACAGAGCAAGGCTGTGTAGAACACATGCAAAGATCTGCTTGAGGGAATGTCGACACAACTCCAATTAAGTATATTGCTATTTTTATTCCTTTGTATTTGTTCCTTTCTCAAACCTTAAGCCCCCAGAAGGCAGAACACCTGTCTTATTCATTACTTCCCCAATGCCTGGCACGTCGAGGGTGCTCAATGGATATCTGGTTGAGCAAAGGAATGACTGTTCACCGCCTTGAGGATCCTGAAGATCCACCAGTGGAGGGACAGCCACTGAGTCCGGGAATGGGAGGGCTGAAGGGCAGATTAGCTGTATCGCCGTGTCACTCTGCTCCTCCGTAAAAGAAGGGACAGCGCCTCGTCGGCAGCCACAAACAAGCCCGTGTGGCAGACACAGCACTCGAACCTGGGTCCTGAGGCCCAGCCTGCCACGGAGGACGAGACCAAAGGCACCAAGGACGGGCTCACTGCTCTGAAGACGCAGGTGATCTGGCGGAGTGGACGAGAGAGACACGCGGAACAATTAGTGAACAAGATAATCACCGGGCTGACGGCATTGTACCAATAGAATAAAGTATGCACTGTACAACACAGAGACAAGAGCGAAGCATGCCGCACTAATCACACAGGACAAAGAGTGAGCAAATGGAGCCGCCAGGGACGCTGGAGCTGTCAAGGAGTGTGCTCTGGAGAAGGAGGAACCCAAGGTGCGTCTGGGGTGGGGCCTCCACCAGGAAGCCTCTCCAGATTACCACTCCCCCGATCCTCAGGGCTCCTGCTAGCTCCTGCCCTGAGCTAACAGAGCCCTCTGTCACTCTGGGTCCTTCTTCCGGCAATCTGCTATCCACCACCTGCATGGGCAGCTCAAGGGGCAGGCAACGGGTCCTGGCCCTGAGCCAGCCCCCAGTGATCCCTCAGGGTTTGTCATCTGGACACGCACAATCACCAGTCCCACATACTCAGCACCATGCTGAGCCTCTGCGCGCCCCGTCTCGTCCAGGCCTTACAGCCACCCTGTGAAGCGAGGCCACGTGCCTTCTCCGGATCATAAGCTTGGAAAGGGGAAGCCACCGTCCCGAGGCCACCGTGCCAACAAATGGCAGAGTCAGAGACGATATAAAACAGGTCCACCGCTCCGCAGATCTCCAGCTCCTAAATCTCCACACCCACACGGTCCAGCACAGAAGCCCCATTCCTCAGGGCTACTTAGTTCTTCGAGATGTGGGCAGATAGGATGGAGCCAGTAAAACACACACCAGATCTCAAGGACTTGGAATGAAGAGCAAATCTGTAAAAGAACTTATCAATGATTTTAACACCACTTACAACTTAAAATGATAGTGTTTTGGACATATTCATTTAGGAGTAAATAGAGTATACTATTGAAATGAATTCCAACCATTTCTTTTCACTTTTTTTTTTTAGGGGACAATAAGAAAAGTTAAGAGGACAGGCATGGTGCAGCGTCTAGTTCCAGGGGCTGGCACGGTCTCCATGACGTTTGTGAATGAAGGATGAGCAGGAAGCAGAGGACAGGAGGGTGGCGAAGGTGACATTTCAGACAACAGGAAGTGTGGAGGGAGCCCAGGAGTCGGGGGGAGGCAGCCCCGAGCCCTGCACCGCCCTGCATACTGGGTGTGTGGGGTGACATCTGGCTAGAACTAGGGGGGCGGGGCTTGGTCAGGTAGGTTCACTGGTGCCAAATGACAGAGGACGTGGAGAGCAGAGCAGGACTCGGACCTGGGGGTTCTGCTAAGAACAGGAGGCAGAGCTGCTGACCACACAGAGAAGAGAGCTCGGAACGTGGACTGCGTGGGACTCGTGGCCAAGAACTAGAGGCTCACCCCACTGCCTTACAGAACACAGCAGCAATTCCTCTGTTTCCTGGGTTGAGGAGCACTGGGTAGGGTCTCCCCACAGGGCCAGGAAACACTCATTCCAACTGGGCACAGACATTCTGTGGTCACAGGGTTCGTCTCACATTGGGGTGCAAAAGAGGACTCTTGGGGGGAGAGGGGCTGGTCAGGTAAGGCTGAAGTGGGGGTAGGGAAAGGACGTTAGCAGGTAGAGGTCGTTCTAGGAATAAGGTCCGGTGTGTGCAAAGGCTACATGCCCGGGGCGCAGGCAGAGGCAAAAGAGCAGAGCCTAGAAGGGTCGCTGAAGCCAGCCCCAGGCCGTTCTGCTGATAAGGAACAAATACTGTTGGTGCAAGGCTGGAGGTTGAGGCTGGGAATGGGGCTGGACAACGGACCAGTCCTAGCTTGTGGAAACAACCCTCAGGCCTGGCCCAAAGACCTCTCAGCTGTCCACTACTGATGGAGAAGGCAACCCCACCCAGAGCGCCCCTCATCCCCACCGCCATCACAAAGGGGCAAGGATGCACAGGACCAACAGACCCTCCAGCACAGCCGGCAGACATTTACCATCATGACAGGAGAAAAGCCAGGCAGAGACCAGTGCTGAGGCATCTGGAGGGAGGTGTGGTATGGGGAGCAAGGCTGGGAGGAACAAATCCTAGCTCTGAGGTGCACTCTGGGAGCCTTTGGGCTGTTAGCTAAGTAAGACAGGAAGCCGGCCCTACTCCAGCTTACTCCCCAGGGTCCTTATGCAAATTCCCTAGCAGAGACCCAGGCCTTTCCCTTCACTTCCCTGTGTTCCTGGTCCCCTGAATGTCTCCCTTCTGCGGTCAGGGAGGGCACAGCACCTGGTCAGGGAGGGCACAGCACCTGCCGAGGGGGGGGGGGGGGGGGGGGTGCCGCAGGGGGGCTCGTGATAGGCATTCAATAAATAGTACGTTTTCTATTATCAGATGTCATGGCTGAGTGACAGCAAATTAGATCCAGTTAGGAGAGCAGAAAGTTATGTCGGCAAGCAATCACAGGGCCATGAAATGCTTTTAAAAAGAGAAGGAAACTTCATGCTGGAGGCCACTGCCTTCCTCTGCCAGCCGGGGCAGCTCTGAGCCACAGCAAAGCAGCAATGTACTCAAGTCTGATCTTTTTTTTTTTTTTTAAGATTTTATTTATTTATTTGAGAAGGAGAGAAGAGCACGCACAAACAGGGCAGAGGGAGAGAGACAAGCTGACTCCAAGGCCGAGCAGGGAGCTTGACGTGGGACTCTAGATCCCAGGACTCTGGGATCATGACATGATCTGAAGGCAGCCACTTAATGGACTGAGCCACCCAGGCACCCCAAGTCTGATCTTCTTATAGATGATGAGCCAGAGGCAGAAGGAAGCTCTTAGGTGAGGTCATGGCTCGCAGAGAATTACTACTACCTGATTCCCTCTCTGGCAGACTCTTCTGCCCTCTCCTAGTTCTGTCCCAAGCCCAGGCACCCTGACCTGCTAGCCATTCTTCTACCTCTCCCTATCTTCTACTGAGATCCGCTCCCACTCTTCATCATTTGTACAAACACCCTAACCCTCGAGGTCCCAACAGCACCCACGGTTCTCAGTAGCCCTTCCCAGACTCCCTACTACCTGACCATGCCGCCCCTCCCTCCCCGACTCCAAATCTGTCCCCAACTCCTGGCTCCCTTCTGTCCAGGCTGGCAGCTCCTGGGTTCCTTCCTTATTCCTCCTCCTAGACTGTAAGCCCCCCACCCAGCCCACCCCACTGGACAGGACCACGTCTGGCCTGCACAGAACCCACGGGGCCTTCCCAAGGATGGAGTGGAGATGACACACTAGCTAAGGGAAAGAGCGGGAGGGATGTGATAATGTACACCTTGGTGCGATAAGCCTCGGGCTGGTGTCAGCCCCGTGTCACCGAGCGCACCCACGGAGGACAGGGGAAAAGCTACAAGTCCGAACAGGCATAGAGTTTCAGGCCAGGACACCAGGTTCATTATCAGCAAACATCAGGTTATCTGAAACCAGACTGGCGTAACAGAGGTAAAAGCCACGGCAACAGCATGGCCTCATCTGAGGCCATGTTCAGTGCTTTCTTGGATAATCCTTGGGTCGGGGTTAGTGGGACCAGCACCCTGGCGTCTGATGCTTCTTAGGAGCTGTTATGGGTGTATCATTATAAAGCCGATAGCAACAGTATGTGTTTGTTTGGTACAAAGCACTTGCTATTATGCTCATGTCTCTTTATCTACCTTCACACCAACCCCAAGATGTAAATTCTCTATATGACCCATTTCAGAGAGCAGGCAACTGAGGATCAGATTGCCAAGGGTCACACACTTGTAGCTAGCAGAGCTGGCACCTGCTTGACACCGGGCTCTTTCAGTGACAACTGTAGTCTTTCCTCCTGGTGCCCACCACCATTACTCACCTTGACACTCAACCTCGAGATTCCCAGAGTGAAACCAGAAAGGCCCAGATAGGCTTCCAGCTGTTCCCTATCCCCCTCAGCCCCTAGGATGAACAAAGGCCAGACTTCATTGGGCCACCCAAGCCCTGCTACCTGGGGTACGCTATGCTCCCATCACACTCACCACCTTCTGCTCTTCGGGCCCTAGAATCCTCGGGCACACTGCCTGCTTTGAAGGAAACAGCTTCCCCCCATTCCGGCTGCCTGGCAAACACCAGTCTCCACTACCAGATCAGCCCTAGTATCGCCTCCTCTACCAATCTTTACACCAACTCCACGTCTCCCCTGACCCGAGAGAACCTCCCTGTTCTCTCTCTTCTCTGCCTGGCTGACCCTGGCCCGGGCCCTGCATGGAACCACACACTGTACTGTGTTCAATGCTCTGTCTGGCTTTCCTTGACGGTGGGCTCCTTGAGGGCAAAGATCCCATTCTAATTCATCTTTGAATCTCTAGTGCTGAAAAATTAATGTTTTAAAGCACACACCCCCCCAACAAAAAACTCCCAAGCCCCTCACCAGAACGATATTAGAATAACAAAAAAGATTAGAATAACGCACCCCAAACCAGAGGGGTAGGGATTCATTCTTAGGTCAATTCTGAAAATGAAGAATACCTAAGAAAAAGGTAATGTCTGCCACTGGCCTTACAGGGAAAATCTCAAGGATTTGGAATAGTTAGAGAGCAGAGAGGAAAAGCTGGTCCAACTTACCAAGGTGACCAAGTGATAATGCACTTTTTGACTGCATGAGGCACACACAGCCTATAGCTTTAGGGACTGAACTGGCCCATCTGTCAACAGCGCTCCCAGAGCGCGTAAGCAAACAGGGCATGCGACTTCGACTTCAAGCGGTGTGGACTATCAAATAGGTTTTGTCATCTTCCTGCAACTTAGGACACCACTCGTTTGCCTGGCAAACCTGCCTTCCAGTCTTCGCCTGAAGGAGTGAGGCACAAGCTCTGCCTGGAGGGCGGTTATAAAATTTCCATCAGACCCCATCAGACTGAACCACCTCCAAACAATACACAATTTTGCAAGTTGCCTAATGAGAGCCGAAGTTTCCACAACAAGCCAGACCAAGTCAACACAGGACCCTAGAATGAAGGGAGGCCTCAGCGCCCCTCCCCTGCATGGCAAGAGAAGGGAAATGAAGCTGGTTCTCGAAACAGTCAGTACTGCATCGGACTACAAGGTGGGGAAAGGTCCCTGTTAGGATTTGAGGCTGTGGGCACTGTGAGAAATTCCCGGCCCCTTCCCCCACATATTCAGTGGGCTGGGAAAACAGCAGGCACTCAGCAAGGTGGCTTTGGGTGGCTTCTCTACTGCTCCTGACACCACCCAGTAAAACTCAAAGACTCTGGAGTGGTCCTGAAAATCCCCAGCTCCCCAACTGCCCTGTACTCAGAAATAACCAAAAGCCTCAGCCGCTGCCAAAAAAGGAAAAATAAAGAAAACCCCAGGAACACAGCAAATCCATGTCCAACTCCTTTGGCCCTTGGAACAAAACCCATTGCGGGTGCACACAAAGCCGGAGAAGGCTGGACAAAGAGGAGGCCAGGTCACACTCGACAAGGCGCTTTCTTGTCGTTTCCAAAACAGAACTGTCCTCTATTAAAACACTCTTGTTGCTCGGATGTTGGGGGGGCAGCCCCCCTCCCCTGCACACAAATCTCAAAACAAAAGACAAACCGAGGTGGGGAGGGGAGGCCTGGGGCCGGCTCCTTCTCTCCTGCACACTTCCCAAGTGTCTGAATGCCCACAGATCTCGGCCCCAGAGCTGGCAGCTGTCTGTTATTATCCCAGCGACTCCAAGGGCCCCGGCACCAGGGAGTGTGTCCCGAGCAGGTGAACGCCATCTGCCTGGCTCTGACGAGATGCCCGTCTTCGTGCCTGCTGCTGCCAGCAGGCCATGCAGACCTCGGGGGCGGCACAGCCAGCCTCCCCGCCTCCCCGAAATGGCTCTCCCAGGCTGGGCCAGGCTTTCTTCTCTCTCCCCAGGGGCCACGGGCTCAGTCACTACCTGGCATTTATCACAGAGGGGGAGCTCTTTTGAAAAACACTTGGTCACCTTTCATAGAAATTGCTAAAGGCATGGAGAGTATGTGTTGCAGGGTGAGGGAGGTCTACCCAGTACTGGGTATACATCGGGAAACAGAGCCCACCGACATACACCTTCCAGGGGTTAATTTTAAGAAATATCTTTAATTGATCTACTAAGAGAAAAAAACTTTTCTACCTGCCTTTTAAAAAGCACTCCCCGCATTAGCTAAAACATTCCCAATGCACCCCAGGCCCATTTCCTCCTGCCCCTACCCTGGCTGTTTTAATTGGGGTAAGTGGTTCCCTGATGCAATCTGCAAAGTACTAGTCCAGACCATGGGGAGAACAAGAGCTAAGTGCAAAAGCTGGGCTGGGGTGGGCACCATCCCGGGCTGGGAGCGGGAAAGCCACACTTCCCGCTCTGCCTCTTCTGCGCCTGGGAAGAGCAGAGTTCCTCCCTTAGAGCATTTTCACGGGCTGGTCTGTCAGAGAACTGAACCACCCACAACCCGAGTGACAGGAAGGGGGAACAACTCCACTTTCCAAGACAAAGCGAACCACGGGTCCCGGTGAGCCGTGGGCCAGTGAGAAGGGTCTCTCCGTGGTGTCCCATCCAGTGCTCTCTGCTCTGGGCTAACGGCACCTGGAAGGAGCACAGGTCCCCACCCTCATCTTTCCGGAGTCTTGAGCAACAAGAAATCTGTGGTCTGATGTCTTCCGAGCCATATACGCTTCACTGAGCCAACCAGTAACACTTCCTCCTCACAGAGAGGAAAGCAAAGCAAGGTGGGGACAAGCATGGGGAGAGAGCGGGCCATCCCAGAAGGGGGCAGCAGAGTTCCGGTCTGGCCTTGGGCGGCCTGGGCTCAAAGTAGAGGGAACCCACCAAGGGCTTGGACAGAAGACTCCGGTCCTCCCAGACTGGAAACACCCTGGGGAAGGGCTGAGCCACAGGGACCCTCTGCTTCGGAACAAGAGCCAGAAGGCAGCGTGGCAGTGTGGAGAACCTGGAAGTCAGAGTTGGTTCTGACCCCTGCTAGATGGCGGGGCCCTGCAGGACTTCTGGGGCAAAGAGAGGATCAGCAACCCACCTGACGTAGTAGACCGGGCCGGGAAGCGCCCAGGAAGGCATGGCTGCAGGGCTTGGAGCACTACCAGCAAGGTCTCCAGATCCAGTCAAAGCAAACAGGCAGGGCATGCGGCGCATGAGGGCAACGCACCCTGGCCCTGTGGCTACCACCATCCCCACTGTTATTCTGGGAGGGAGCTGCAAGCCAGGAAGTTCAGGAAAACAGCCCAGTTACACGGAACAAGCAGCCCTTCCGCCCCCTACCCCGCCTCGCCCTCCTCCAGTGCAGAGGATAGGATCTGACTTCTAGGGTCTTCACCTGGAGAGCCAGCCACACCATTACCACCACACCAAAGGAAGAAGGCAGCGCACAGAAGCAGTCCTCGAATTATTCCATCTGAACTGAGCTCTGTGTTGTGTCCCCGGGTCCACAGGGCCGGGGGTCCCAGTGGCACCTGCAGGGGCTGGGCAGATGCGCCGGGCGCACCCTCCAGCAACAGAAGCTCTCATCCACACCTGTCTCAGCCGACACCCAACTGCCTCTCCCCAGCATTCCCTGGCCTAGCTGCCTTTTCTCATTCTTGTGCAACAAAGCAGGAACCCACAGGAAAAGGGCTCCAGCCCACAGCACCATCTCTGAGCTTTGTAGTATTTCAAAGGAAAGGGATTGTTTGGGGCAAGTGGTCAAAGAGGGCTTCCTTTCACCAGGGGGGTGTAGCTCACGATGAGCCTGGAAGAATAGACGGGATTTCACAGAGGACCAGAGAACATGCTCCTGTTCACGCTTCCGTAGCCTTCACTCTGGGCTCAAAGCAAAGTCACGACCTGTTCTCTGCCCTGAAGGCTGTCCTGTCTTGTCACAGCTCCTGAGCCCAGTGTTCAAAGCAGACCAACCCCCATGCCTGGAGATGCCAGGACTCAAGACCTGCTGTTCCCACCTGGAAGGCAGAGGCCACAGGACAGCGCCCAGCTGACGCCCCTGGGAGTCTCCTCCCCACCAAGCTCTCCTTCCAGATCAGGGGACTGAGCCAGCTTCCTGGAAATGTCTCCTCCTCTCTGAATCCACTTCGGAAAGGCAGGCTAGGCTGGCAGGCTGGGGAGGAGCTGGGATGGGAACATCCTGTCTGCATCAGGGCAGGGGGGTGGGGCTCAGAGGCTGCCCACGTGTGCTTAAGGCTCTCTACTACCAACCCCCCCCCCACCCAGGCAGGCCCCAATGAGCAGGAAGTGTTCATTCAACCGACAAACAAGCTTCTGGGGGTCGTGGTAGGGTTAGGGCGGTGAAGCCAACCTCTGATTTGTGGAAGTGAATAATCCAAGACAATGGGTGTGCGACAGCAGAGAAATCAGCCCCAGATGCAGGCCAGAGCCAGCTGCCCAGGGACCCATGGGGTAATCAATCCTGTTGATATGTTTATTCTCAAAAGGAGGACCTGGGGGAGGGGGCGAAGGTTACCGCCCTGGCAGACAATGGAAGGCAGCTGGGAGCTAGTCCTATGGTCCACCCCATCCCCAGCACAATCTGGGGGTTCTGTGTCCTCTTCCACTTCCAGGCTTCCCTGCTCCCCAACCAGGCACTTGAGGGGAAAGGGAGATGACCACACCGAAGCCAGCCGTGGGCCTGAATTTTCTGAAATCAGCAAGAAGTTCCCGGGGGTCCACACCCAAGGTCTTACATGAAGCACTAGAGGCTAGAGTCCCCCTCCCTGGGGGAATGGCTGAAGGTTGCCCATCCCCTCTGCCCAGAGGTCTTAAGCTGATGCTACTTAGGTTCAAGATGGCCAAGCTTTCCCCAAACAAGCTTTCCCGGAACCTCAGGACAGCTAGTGATCAGGAATCCTGGGATTTTCATTTTGTAGACCTAGAAAGAATCAAGGTGGTTGAGATGAAAATGGGGGCCTGGCAGGGCCCAGCCAGCCAGTGAGTAAGCAGCAGAGTCAGGCCCAGCACCAGACCTCCCTTCCTATCCTGGGGCTCTTCCCAGGCGCCCAAACGGCCCCCTGCCCCCAACATGTAACCCTTGCCCCAGTCCCCAATGGGAGACAGGATTACTTGGTTCTCTGGTGGATGGACAGCGGGGAGGATGACCACACAATGACAAACCACACCAACCTAGCGTGTGGGACATATCCCAAAGAGCAAGTCTGAAGACCTAATGTGTCACACAAACTCCGTGGAGAAGCAGAAACAATACAGGACTTCCCAACGCCACAGAGCATTTCTACCCACAAAAAGATGGGCCTGAGAACCTTCTGTGTGACATGATGTGACCAGGAGCCGTAGCCTCTCCTCTGTGCCCAGACCTGGCTGGGGCAGTCTCACCAATGCCGGTGGGGCAACAGGGCCTCCCCACCTGGCACACACGGGAGGAAGCCTCTGAGTGCAAAAATGACTTGGGACATAGATTATTAATTGGATGGGAAAAAGCTGGGCCTGACACCTGTAACACTGCTTCCCAGGACCAATATGCCAAGGCCTTAAATATTTCCTTAGATCCTTCCTAAAAAGGACCCAAAAGGGCCCTAGAGGGAAAGGGTGTGGAGTGAGCAGACTAGTTAAGCAGTAAGCACCCCGTCACCCACTGTACCCCAACAGGTACCGGGCTGCTGGCTTCCAATGCCCCTTCCCAGCACAAGTCCATGAAGTCAAAGGGCACCTGGGTACGAATACTGGACGAGGAGGGAATACTTGTTGATCTGCCCAGCCTTCCTTGCTCATAAGGGGAGCCTTTGATGAACAGGGAAGGGAGAAGGGAGTTGAAAATCCCGAGAACAAAAGAACGGCAGTGCTTGTCACTCCGGCCCTGATCACCCATGGCACCCTCTCCAGCCATCTGTCACATCATATAGAAATTCCCTGTGTGTGACTCTGTCTGCCTGGAAAGACGTCTGGCTCCTATCCATCTCCCTATCCCCACTGAGCATGGTGCCCAGGAGGCCCCATAAACACTGGGGAACAAAACGATGAGCGAGGGCACCAACAGAGCCTGCTAGTGCCTGGCAAGCACTGGCCACGCCCATTCCTCAAGGCCAAGGCTCTCCAAGGCAACTTCCTCTCCTTAACATTGATAGCACTGGCAGCTCGAACTGCAGGAGATCACACCTGGTCTACCTGTGTTCCCACCAGCCGCCCTCTCCTCTCTCCTGGGCTGCTGTGAGCCCTCAGCAGCCAGGGAGCAGAAAGGACTCGCCACACTTCACTTGGCGCTCCAAGAAGCAGTCAGATGTGGGGGTTGGTACAAAAAGCAGAAAAGTCAGGGTTAGAATATTTCTCATCTAGAGGGGGAGGAAAAAAAAGAAAAAAAAGAGCTTCCTTTAAAAACGTGTTTCATAATCCCCAGTGCAAGCAAAAATGCAGTGAGGACGCCCATTCATCTATTCCAGCATCAGTGTAAATCAAGACAATCCGTTTGAAAATAATTTAAATGACTCAAGGATCTTGAAAGGAGAGGCCCATACTTTCTGACCCAGTAATTTCACTTCTGGGAACTTATTCCAAGGAAATCATCCAAAGATGAAATGCTAAGATGTTCACTGCAGTGTTATGTACAATGATGGGGTAGGAACGGGGAGGACAGGAAGGAAGATCCAGTAAGACGAACGGCAGTTAAAGAAAACCTGCGCAGCCATTAAAATATAATTAGGAATAATGAGAAGCATGCTTATCCGAAGAAAAAGCAGGCCACAAACACAAGTGCAGACCCGGACAGCGTTTAATCCGAACCTAGAAGTTGTGATAAGATAATGCTGTAGTGAACATTTTCTTTTCACTTTCCAAGCTGTCCCTCAAATGGACTCCAAAGATGGGCCGCCCTGCTTCAGGTGGGGGAAGAGCCATGCCCGGGTCTCCGTCCTCCTTCAAACCCATCTAGCATGTGACCAGGCCCAGGACTGCGGCGAGGGGGCAAGAAGTTGGGGGAAGACTCTGAACCATGGCAGCCAAACAGGGTGAGTTGAGCTCTGTTAACGCGACACTTCCGAGAATGACATTTAACCAACAGGAGCCTTCTGGGAATACCTAAATACCCTCCCCAAAAAAACCAAACCAGGCAGGCGGGCTTTCTTACACAGAGTGCATGGTTCTCCACAGACAGAGACAGGGACACCGCTCCGCTCCCCACCAGCCGTGGCGGCCAACTTTCTGCCCCAGTCAGCCATCTGGGGCTCAAAGGGAAGGTGTCAGATTGATCACCAGGGTTGGATTAAATTTTTTTTTTCTTCTTAAATCCCCTTAACTGAGAAAGCAGCTTGAGCCAATTCTGCTTTTCTCACACACACCAAAACACCAAGCTGTAGTTACCCCAGTTCATCTTCACACCCCCGGCGTTTGGGGGAGGGGAGGACCGAGCTTTCCAAGCAGCTCTCCGCAGTCCCACCTCCCCATAGAGAAGCTGGAAGCACACAGGCTTAAAGGAACAGGATGCTGGGAAAGGGTCACATCCCCAGAGCCCCCCCCCCCCCCCCCCCGCCCCCACCTCACCACCGCCACCAGGGTCTCCCTTCAGAAGAGGGAGGCAGCACTGCCTCCCACAGGCCTCTCTCCCAGATCCCCAGCTCCACTCGGGAGCCTTCCCCCTCCTCTGCTCCACTCTGCCACTGCAGAGATCTTCCAGATTAGCCAACGACTCGCCCTACTCACCCTGGCCTGACCTCCACCACTTAACATAGCCTCAGAACTCATTGAGAAGGTGAGTGGAGGGAGAAGGTCACGGTGTCCGGGATATACCAGGCACCTTCTTCCCACGCCTCCTTTTCTCCCCTCAGCAACCTGACCAGGAGGTATTCCCATTTTTTAAAGAGCAGACCGAGTCTTGGAGATGCTGCCCTTCTGTGGCTGACTCCTTCCCATTCTAGACTTTCTATACCACACTGGCTATTGCAGACCACGCTCAACAGGGGACAGGGAACCGACCATTACTGAGCACTGAGTATGTGCCAAATGCTCCTACACACACACTCTTTTTTTTTTTTTTTAAGATTTTATTTGTTTGAGAGAGAGTGCATAGAGGGAGAGGGACAAGCAAACTCACCCACTGAGCCGGGAGCCAGATATGGGGCTCAATCCCAGAACCCTGAGATCATGACCTGAGCGGAAGGCAGACGCTTAACCGACTGAGCCACCCGGGTGCCCCCTAAACACACTCTTTCTAATTCTTCTAACCTGGAGAAGAGGAACTCTAGCCTCATCCCCCATCCCCAGATGAGAAACCGGAGGCTCAGAGAAGAGCTGACTTCCTTCTCACACAGCTTCTGCATGATGAGCTAGACTTGAGCCCACTTCTGCCCCTGTTCAACTGTCCAAAGTTCCTCCAGGAACCAGCCTGCAAACCATCTGTGTAGCTCCCAGCCAAGCCTATACCTAGCGGTGTAGACATGCGCTTTCATTGAGGAGAAAGGCAAGCAGAAACCAGGGTAAAGGAACTCCTGAGGATTTACTCTAACGGGGAAATTTCTAAACACACAAGCGGCAGAGGCGGCAACAGCACACTGCCTGCCTCCCAGATCAGCAGCTCAGCAGCTCAGCAGCTTCTTCAAAAACCTTACCACCCACTGAGCCAACCTTCAGCCCAACAACTAGGAGGATCCTTAATCCCCCCCACTCCCAGGAAACCCATTCTGTTACCTGCTTTCCAACCCAGACCCTCTCTGAGTCTGTTAAATATCAACCCTCCAGGCAGGCATCAGCCTTCCAAAGGCACAATGACTACCTCCAGGAAAAATGGCCCAAAGCAGGTTCTGCATCAATTTATTAGGCTTTAAAAAGGTTCCAGAAGGGGACGCCTGGGTGGCTCAGTTGGTTAAGCGGCTGCCTTCGGCTCAGGTCATGATCCCAGTGTCCTGGGATCGAGTCCCACATCGGGCTCCTTGCTCGGCAGGGAGCCTGCTTCTCCCTCTGCCTCTGCCTGCCACTCTGTCTGCCTGTGCTTGCTCTCTCTCTCTGACAAAAAAAAAAAAAAAAGGTTCCAGAAGAAGGGGAGGGGGAGCAGCGAAGACATGGTGTTTCCGGTATTTTTACTGTCCTTCCTTTGGCCCCTTCCTCTTTCAAGGAGGCAGGTGGTGTGGGAAAGGCCAAAGGAATCAGCCAACCACAAAGATCAATCAATGCTCAAGAGCCTGGTTCCAAACTGTCTGGACACACTCCACAGTTTTTCAGGTTTTGACAGAAGGGGGGCTCTCTCAGCTCACAAAGCTCCCTGAAATCCATCAACTGGAGGCCACCTCCTGCTGCTCCCGCCATCACCGACACTGGGGTACCTGCTCCACACCAGGCAGGGAGAAGGGGGTAGGACTTCAAGGCGAATCAGATGTGCCCTAGCCTCTATGGCCTTCCAGTTGAGTGGGGGAGAGATTCACCACAATCACCAGTGACTTCCAAGGGAAGAAAAGCATCAGATAAAAGTTATGTGGAAGATGGGACGCCTGGGTGGCTCAGCTGGTTAAGTGTCTGACTTTGGTTCAGGTCATGATCCTGGGGTCATGGGATCAAGCCAGCATCAGGCTCTCTGCTCAGTGGGGAATCTTGCCTCTCTCTCTCTCTCTCTCTCTCTCTCTCTCTCTGTGTGCCCCTCCCCTGTCCCCCAGCATGTGCTCTCTTGTGCTTTCGCTCTCAAATAAATAAATAAAATCTTAAAAAAAAAAAAAAGTTATGTGGAAGAAAAGCCAACCTCTAAGATGAGAAATGCTGGCTCTGGGCTCCAGCCCCTATTCCCAAAAAAGAGGAAAAAGAAAAAAGGATCCAAGGAGGAGAGAGACCCAGCTTCAAAGACACCTAAGACAAAGGTTACACGGAACAGGTTTTAAGTTAACAGCCCAGTTGCTGGACAGTCAAGATCCCAAGTATCATCCGGGTGTTGGAACCTGGAGCAGAGCCACATAGACAGGCCCTGATCTCAAGGAACCTAGGCAGGAAAGATAAACACATATAACTTCAATCCCCAATCTCGATCAGTCTATCAGCTAACATGTACCTGGCAAATAGAGACATTCACCCAATGCATTCGTGGGATGAATGAATAATGCAAGCGCCTTAAGAAGCAGAAAAGGTGTGTTGGGGAAGAACCTGGAGCCCAGTCCTAAAGGCAAGCTGGCCTTCCAGGCAAGCAAAAGGAGTATCGTGCATCCTAGGTGGAGGGGAATGGCACACACCAAGGCCCAGTGACACACGGGAACGTGGCACATCCAGGGAACTCCAAGAAGCCCCTCTGTTCATGAGGGACCAAAGACACTCTGGAGCAAAGGCGCTGAGCCCACAGGGCCTTGGGCCCAGCTGGAGAGCACGGGCTGCACCTGAAGCAGAAGAGATAGCAGGGGCGTTGAGACACAGGTACAGCACGGCCAGATGACCGCTGCAGAGTCCAGGTGAGGGACTTGAGTGCGGCCAGCCCTTGCTTGAGGCCTGGTGGATGGCAGGTATCCATCCCTGGCATCTGTCCCTGAAGGGGCTCCCTTCACCCCACCCTGCTACTGTCCTGAGTACGTGCACCACATCACCCAGATATGCCATGGATGCTGTCGGGGCTCTTCTGGGCACTTCTGCACAAGCAGGCTACCAGCTCTGGGGCCCGGGCGGGCCTTCACCTGCCAGAGCCCTAGCTTCTGCCCCGCCGTGAAATATGGGGGAACACAGGCTAAACCCAGGGAGCTGCTGAGCGGATCAAATGAAGACGGGTATGACTCGGGCGCGTCGGTGTGCAGCCAATAAGCCCTCTGCGAGGGGCAGACCAGCGGCAGTCCCTCATTCTGACGTCCCTGAGTGCCTACTGTGTGCTGTTTTGATCAGGAAGAGCAGAACGGAGAAGACGGAACAGAAGATCACCAGCACAAAAATGGACAGAATGCCTCCCCATTCGGGGGCGGGGGGGTGCACGGGGGGTGCAGTGTGAGGCCCTCAGCCTGTGAAGTGAGGGGCTGGGTAAGGAAGGAAGAGAGGGAAGCCATGATGGACCGCCTGGAGATAAAACCAGAAAGCTGGCTGGGAAAATGGAATATGGACTGCTCTACCCTGCCCTTTCCAAAGCTCAGGGACTGAAAACTTAGTCTACCCACAACCTCCAGGGCCATAGTTGGCGCACAGCTATGGACCTGGTTCCAGCCTTCCCGAGGCACCGTTTATGAGCTCACTGTTCAGGAAGGTTCTGGTCTGGTCACAAGTATCTGCTATCCCTCCTGTGGCTGGCTGGCTGCTGAGACAGAGCAAGGCACAGTTTCAGTTAGCAAGGGGGTGGTGGACAGCGCTGATGCAGACTGAAGAACCGCACGGACCTGAGCTCTGACCCAGTGCACTGCGGCACTGGCTGGGGGAACTGGAACGCTTCCGTGGATTGAAGTATATGCATATGAGCGGTCCTGGCCAGGAGCCATCAGCAACGACAATGGCCAGCCTTCTCTGATCCAGGCCAGGAGGCATTTCCCTCAAGGACCCACTACAAACAGGTCTTTCTTATCACTACCACTGAATAACGCATCTGGCACAGAAATTCAAGATGGCACCTACCGGTACCCAAAGATAACGGCCAGGCCAAGTCAGGCAGCGACACGGGGTGTGCACTCAAGAGATGCAGAAGGCAAGGCCTTTTATCCCAGGGTGGGCAAAGGGAAGAACAAGAAGGGAGAGCTGTGGTCTCCAAGAAGTAAGCCAGCTGTCTCGCCAGCCCCTCCAATCAACGAAGCCAGGTTCAGACAAAACCAGCAGCCCACTTAGACCTCAAATGTTAAGTTAACTCATGTCACCAGGCAGCTTTGAAAATCTAACACAGAATGTGTCATGGGGCAGACACCCTGTACAATCACTGTTTCCTTAAATTGCACCTAGCACCTTGCGGGGGGAGGGGTGCCTGGGAATAAAAACAGACAGGCTCCTCGCCTTCTGGGACAATACTGATAAATAATGACTTACACTCCACAGGTCTATTCACCGAACCCTAGCTTCGGATTTTTAAGGAACTCAGGAGAAGACTCCAGGCTTCCTGGACAAAGAAAGGGCAAGGCATCTGAGTTATGAGAACATTCCAGGGGAGGACAGAGGAGAGAGGTCCAGCATCCTTCCCTCTCCCCCATCCCATCCCCTAGCACTGGGAACCTCTGGTCAGCCCTGGAGCAAGTCAATTAAGCTCCCAGAGCACCTAAAACTGCTCTTTAGCTGAGAAAGAAACATCTTTGAAAAAAGAGAAAAGAAAAAAGGAAAAACTCCGCCTCTAGGGCTTAATTAGCTTTGTAAAAGGCCAAGAGATGCACAGATAACACGGACTTTTGCCAAAAGAGGAGAAAAGTAAACTACTCCTGGAAACAGACAAGATCCATGTCCCCAGCCTCCAGGACCCCTCTCGCAGGTGGGGCTGGGAGGCAGGCCCTAGAAACCAGTTTCTCCAGCAGGGCAGGATACCAAGGCTCCCCATCTTCCCTGGAGAAGGTAGTGCTCCTGCCTCCTGTCCCAGCCTGCTAGCCAGACCCTGTCCCAACAGGCAGTGGAGGACTGCCCCTGGCCATACTACCTGCCACACTACCTGCCTTCAGGCAAGCAGAGGGCAGAGAGAAGGCCTGCAGAGGCAGTGGGCGGTGGGGGGAAAGGTTCCATCTGGGATTCCAGAAGCCTGGATTCCAGAGACAGGGGAGACTTGCAGGGAATTCATCCAGAGGTGAACAGTACAGACCCAGCAAGGCCTATGGCAACCGTCCATCTCTGCTTCTACCTGTTAAGTAAGGCTGCAAAGACTGGGGGGACAGAGGTGGGGAACTGGCAAAAAGCGGGAGTCCCCTCCCTTCAGGCTAGCATGGGCCCGCCCCAGCAGGACAAACAAGTAGGGTACAGCAGCTCTCCTTCTGTGCTCCCCCGTAAGATTTACTGAGTATCAGTTATTGAAAGTAGGGTGGCACGAGGTATTATGCTAAGCGTTTTATAAGAACCTTCTCATTTAATCCTCAAACATGCTTGCTGAGTGTGCTCCCCCCAGGTTACAGGCGCAGAATGGAGGAGCTGGGGCCCACAGAACCTGTTTCTTGGAGGTCACAGCTGCTCCTTCTCATTCTTCCTTCTGCCCATCCTAAGCCCCACTCTTCCAAGTCACATATTTTCTTTTCCAAAGAAAAGAAATTCCTGTGGTTAGTGACCAAAAAAGCTGTATTCAAACCCAGGTCTGTGGATTCTAAAGCCTCAGCTCACAAGCTCCAGACGTGGGGACCGGCTCTCCACAGTCTTTGGGCCATGGGCAAAGCCCTGTCAGAATAAAATCCCTCTCCGGCAATCAGGGAAGGGGCCTGTACCTTTCACACAGTCCTCTGGCATGGCCCCATTCCCTCGCCAGCCTCTATGCCACTCCACGGGCCACCACAGTCTCTGGCAGCCCTCACGGATGACAACCCTGGTCCTCACCCCCAGAGAACACTGTTTACTCACTGATCCCACAGGTCAGGTAGTGGGAGAGCCTCAAGGCTGGTGTCCATTCCTGGGGTGCTCCCAGGAAAGCCTGCAAGGCTACAGCTTCACCTGCTCCCCCCACCCAGGGGCACTCTGGCATTCCATCCCCAAGGAGACAGAGGCAGCGCCCCGCCCCCCCCCCACCCCGGGGAGCCAGGAAAGGAAAAAACCAGCCTGATTTACAGAATTTACCAAATGGGTCCGTTTTTCACCAAGTTCCAGGTGCTTTGGGAACAACTCCAGGTTTTTAGGAGAAGGAGATTAATGGCAGCAAGTTAATGGGGCAGTGATATATCCTGCCTGAAATTTTCTGAAAAGTTCCGTGTCGAGACGTGCAAGTCCACTGGACCTGCCGTGATTTAGTACGGCAGCCCCTGAGAACAGGCAGGCCCACTACATCGGTAAATCTGCTCAACGAGGTCGTTTCTGGAGGGCGGTTTACAAGATATATGGCCTGAGGTGTTGCCAAACTTCCCAGCTAGCTGAGCCCCAAATGTGAAGACAATGGGAGAGCCAAGGTAGAGAGCTGGCCCCCCTCTCCTAGGAGGTGGGAAAAGAATGTCGGAGCAGCCAATGCTGGAGAACCAAGGAAAGCTGAACTTAAGTTCTCTGGCTTCCTGCTTGTGCTTGGGCGTGTGTGGGGGAGGGTTCGAGAACAAAGGCACTCAAGAGAGCAGAGCCAAAGGGAACTCAGGCATCACCCACTGGGATACCATCTTATTACTGAGAAGACAAACATGGCAGCCTGGTGTCTCCGACCAGGATCTGACTTGCCCTGGGCAGTCACGGCCTTGCCCACTGCCCCCACCCCCGAATCCAGTCCCCAGCCAGATGGCACTGCCCAAGCCTGCCCTTTTCTCAAAAAGCCTCGCCTCTGATCGCACAGGGAGAAGGCAGGATGGCATCGTGCCTCTCTAGCTCAGGGGTCACCAGGCTCACCAGCTCATCTGGGAGCTACAGACATTGCCTTCAGACACAGTCCCTGAGGGTACAACCCTCCCCTCCAACAAGTCCTGCGCAGGGAGAGATCACACACGCCACCCCAGATCTTTCCGTGGGCAACAGATGCGATCACGATCATCGTCCCAAGATGAGATGCTCCCTTGCTCTGTAGCTCCCACTGATATAAGAGTCCGTATCAGATCAATTACAACACCATCATTCCCCATTACCTTTGCTGGAGGATTTGATTATTGGATTAATTTATAATCTGCCTTCCTGGTTGTTTTTTGCCTGTTGCTCTCTTTATACCAAAATCACATAAGTAGAACTTAATCAAAAGGCCCAAAAAAAGGCATTTGAATGTCTCAACTGCTGATGTCAATTCATTAGAGGCATTACTGCTTCTCCTCTGATTTTCTCCATACTTCTCACCTTATTCTGAAATCCCTAGAACCAAAACCCTTATCTGTGGACTTAACACAGTGGCAAAGATAATCCAAGGGAAAGTCCTGCTTGACATCAGGGCTGTGCTTTCCAGTGGATTTCCAGGGCCCACCCCAGCCATCTGGGACACCTCCATGCCACAGCTCAGTGGGCACCAACCGGGAACGAGGCACAAAGGGCTAGGTGCTGATGTGGGGTCCCTTTCGGGAAGAGGGTGCTGCCGGTGGCTGCAGCAGTGGGCTCAAACTCTCCAATCTCCCTCCTGGAGCTCACGGTAATCTGATGATCTCAGTGGATAATTAGAGTCTCTTATCAAAACAATTAGCGGATGAATGAACAGCCAGCTCGCAGCTCCGTCTCCAACACAACTGCCCAGAGCAGCAAGAAGGGAGAGGGAGAGGCAGAGGCAGGGGAAATGACGAATCACAGCCAATGGCCATCCTGTCCGCTTGGGAACAGGTGTCCCAATTCTAAAGCACACACTCACTGCTCCAGCCTCACCTAGGGCTGGGCTCCTCTGTGCCGGCCCATGTCCCCAGCAGCGGCCCAGAATGCCCTCCCCAAGCGCCTTCCCTTCTCCCGCTCCTCCTCTGGGAAGTATCAGCCTTGTCCTCCTGGCACCCTCTTCCCTGCAGAGTTCCCTGCATACCCTCTATTTAACCAGGCTGGGACACCCCAGGGCAGCACTCAGAGCTCTTACTTTCCATGGCTACTGGCATCCGGAAAGGGCTCCATAAAGGTCCGTGGAGCCAATGAGCAAGCGAGCCCGGCCTGCTTCTCTCCTTCAGTGTTCCCTGGGAATACCCAGGCCGTTCCACCCAGTGCCCCCGTCTGCAATCTCATTAGCTAATGTTTAAAATTCAAAGCTCCTCCATCATTCCTGTGTCTCCCCATCTGTAAACAGGCCTGTGGGTCCAATACCATTTGTCTCCACCAGCGAAAATATACAAGGATTAGCCAGAAAGCCCTCTGGAAATGTAATCCAAAGTAGCCTGGATCTAAGGTGGGACCGGTTTGCCAGAAGAGGTGGTCCTTCCTGTTTGGTTTTTGGACCTGGGAAATGAGGCCAAGAAGAAGGTGGGGGACCCCGAGGTCTATGGGGCCCTGACCAAGAGGTGCCCCAGAGGAAGAGCCCCCTGGTTTCTAAACAGGACTCAGACACTGGCAGGTGGGGGACGTACCATCTCGAGTCCAGCCTCTCTAAAGTCTTACCCTAGAGTCACCCCACAATGAAACATTCTGGAGTGTGCTGGTGCAGTGGGGTGCCCCTGCCACATTCCTAGTGTTCAACTGAAAGGGAGGGAAAAGGAAAGAAAGAGAAAAGGGAAGGGCAGAGCCCAAAGCAGAGCTCTCCATCTGCTTTTGTTTTCCACTGCGTTCCTTTTGAGGTCTGAGTTCTGCTAAGCCCCCGAAACCCGTGGCATCATCTGTCCACTTCCCCCTCTGCAATCTGCTGCCCGGCCCGCTCCTGACAGCCATCCATCACTCTGTAACGTGCTGACCCCAAGGCTCAGGGGACGGAATTTTCAAGTCAAATGTAGCCGTTAACATAAATAAAGCATCGCCCTGGATTTTTCTTTCTTTCTTTCTTTCTTTCTTTCTTTCTTTCTCTCTCTCTCTCTCTCCCTTTTTTTATGATTCTGCAGCTGCTGCTGGGGACTCGGTAGGCAACAAAAGTGAGGCCAGACAGGCAGAGGAGAATGGCAATTCTACTTTTCTGAGTCATAACAATTATGACGTGGTGATAAGAAACATTTTCTATGCATTTTTTAAGCACCAGTTATCCTGTTTTGCAATTGTCCCTGGGGAAAGGAGGACAAAGTCAATGGGACTGAAGGCTCCAAGCCAACTGCCCTGAGCAAGGCAGACCCTGGGGTTCCTCCCACAGCCCACCCCAGCGCACCCCTCTTGCCAGGGCACACTCTGCATCTTAAATAAAGCAGTGTCCTTTAAGCACATTTACATGCAAACGGCTTCCATGTACCAAATATAGTTCTGTAAGCCAGCGTTTATTTTTAAACATGAAGAAGAGTCTCCCATAATAAAGCTCATGATAAATGTTATGATCCTCCAAATGGTTTTTAGGGGAAGAGGAAGAGCGACTGGGGGACTGGGCGGGAGAACGGAAGCTCTTCGGGGGGGGGGGGTGTCCCCCTCCCCTTCTGCACGGCCATCAGGATGGTCTCTCTAGGCAGATGGCCCTGCCCTCCCCTCCTCGCCTTGTGCTCTGTGAGGAACACACCAGGGCCCAGCAGGGGAGTGACAAGCAGAGGCAAGGTCCTCCGTGCCAATGCCGAAGGGACAGTCGTCAGGAGATCTAACCCGCTGGGCCAGAAGAGGGCAGAGGCCCTGTGAGAGCCAGGTGTGTCCCAGGGCTCTGTTCACATGCTACAGTCAGGGCCTCTCAGTCAAAAGCAAGGCCCACTGGAGACTGTAGGGCGAGGTAACTACAAGCTTCCGGTTTCACTGCTGATCTTGTGTGTGGCCTTGGCCAGGTCACAGCACCTCTCTGAGCCTCCATTTCCTCATCTCTATCATGGCAGAGGCCAGCCCAGAAAGAACGCGCTAGGTTCATCCCAGGCCCAACTATGCATGACTCCCAGTCAAACCAGAAGCCCCCAGCAGCTCTCCCTCAGGCAGAAGGCGGCTTTGCCCACTGGGCTTTCGAAGTTCCTCAACCAGCATAACACTGTCTTGACTCCTCACTCAGATCTTGAAAGACCTGGGGTTCCTGCAAATCCTTCTGGGAGAAAAATCGACAGTCTGGTCGCCCAGGTGTCTACAAAAAGCCACAAGCAATGACGACAGGATATAAAGCCCACAGACGGATCTGACGGCCTCACTGCATCTCCTCAACCTGTGGCCCAACCCTCTTCCAGAACTGTCACTGAGCGTAGAAGCTATTACCCCAACCTTGGAAATGTGGTGCCTCGCATCCCCACAACAATGGGGGCTCCTCTGACACCAGGCCTAACTTCCTCCCGGTTATCCTGGAACAGGGGAGCCCATGTCTGCCCATCTTAGAGACCCAGGGCTGGAACAGACAACACTTTCCCTCCCTAGATCCTCTGAATGGTGGGTTTTCATGGGAAGTGAGAAGGGTCCCCATATGGAAGCAGCTAGAAGCCAATGCCTGTTTCACAGGTCCAACAGTAAAAGTTCCAAAAAACTATTCTGGAAACTACCAGATTCATAACCGGGAAACAAATGTATCTCCTGGACTTTTGGAATAAAGGAACTTTGGGAGTCTAGTCCCTAGTCCCCACCAAAACTCTGATCCTGGAGGAGAGACAGTCGCACCACAGAAAGCGAGGAGGGTAGCTGTGAGTTTGAATAAGCCCGTGACCCTGAGAATGATAAGACTTTTTTAAAGACTGTTTAAAGCAGACACATTAAGAAAGCTGAGTATTTATCTTTCTGGCATTTTTAAATATGCTGCAAAAAAGTGGAATCTTAGGGGCGCCTGGGTGGCTCAGTGGGTTAAGCCACTGCCTTCGGCTCAGGTCATGATCCCAGGGTCCTGGGATCGAGCCCCGCATCGGGCTCTCTGCTCAACGGGGAGCCTGCTTCCCCCTCTCTCTCTGCCTGCCTCTCTGCCTACTTGTGATCTCTGTCTGTCAAATAAATAAATAAAATCTTTAAAAAAAAAAAGTGGAATCTTAAATCAAGGTGCTTTTTTAAAGACAACATTGTACCAGGGACAAGACCACTTC